>RCUC01169829.1:0-258393 GCA_003697995.1 Taxidea taxus jeffersonii
TTTGGTTGCTTGACTATACTCAGGAAAGCTTTACCCCACATGTTCCTTGTCAGTCTCATCCTTCTAGACTCATCTCTGTTTACACCCTTCTCAGGGAACCTTTCTTGAACCACTGCCCCTAGCTTAATCTGGGTTTGGTAGGCATCCTTTTATGGAGTTCCAACAGCTTCTTAATCCTAACTGAATTATTGGGCTCAGGATACACTACCATAAATGTCTATCTACTAATTTGAACATCCTTATAAACTCTTTGGAAGAAAAGATTATGTCCTACTAGTTTTTGTCTTTATATAGTCTTTATGTCTAGAGTGGATATGGCATGTGCTTAATGAATATATATGGCTGTGGAATTGAACTTTTAGTGGAAATACTGAAAATGTATAAATAAAATAGAAATTAAGATATGATTTGATATCAGAACAGTAGTAGAAAAAGTATCTAGATGCTATGAAGTTAATGAAAAAAACGAGTCATTTTAAAGTTCTATACAACACAGAGTATCTAGGAATTAAGAAATTTAAACTATAAACATCAACTGGCAAATGTAATTTCATAGGTGATAGTCGCATAATTATTGTATGCTGGGCCAAGGTATCTTTGTATATCTGGAACATCTTTTACAATTTTATATGCATTTTAAAAATACACAAATATTTTATGCTGAAGAAGGAAAAAAAAGATTTCTTATCTACTAGAGCTACTTTACTTTTGAATATTTGTCCCACCAAAATAAACTTCACTATTTGTTACATGTGTTTTTGCTTTTTTTCAAAAGCAGGCTATTTTGATTATTTGAATCTGAAGACTGAACTACCTGAAAAGAAGCTTTTGTTTGATTTAAAAAGAAGAGAAGACTAGCTGGGATATCCTGGTGGAATAGTATTACAAACAACTTAGTGAAACTGTATATGAATGATGATTTCCTAAAATGCCTTGGAAAATAGGCACGAAGACAAAATCTATTACTAAAATATTATCTTCTGAATACATGTAAACTAGAATATTTCTTTTCTTTCTTTCTTTCTTTTTTTTTTTTTTTTTAAGCAGAGAGAGAAAGAGCACATGCAGCGGGGGAGCAGCAGGGAGACAGAGAAGCAGGCTCCCCACTGAGCAGAGAGCCCAATGCAGAACTTGATCCCAGGACCCTGGGGTCATGACCTGAGCTGAAGGCAGACGCTTAAGGGACTGAGCCACCCATGGCCCCTTAAATATTTCTGTCTTAATTTGGAAAAGGACTGGGTGTAGATATCATGTAGACTAGACTTTTCAAACAGGGATCTGCAGACCAGCCTATAACAGAAAATGAGGGGAACTTGTTAAAAATGCAGCTTAGCCCCACTCCAAAACTTACTCAATTGCAATCTCTGAGGCTAGCTTCTGGCTTCATAGGTGCTATGCAAGGAGCCCATACTTGGTTTAATGCTCTGCAGTCACGGTCTTGAAATTCCTACTGACTTTTAAGGAAGGGGCTTCACATTTTTATTTTGCATTGTGTCCTGCTAATGATGTCTGGTCCTGGGAAGGAACACTCAGAATTCTGCATTTTAAGCACCCACGGCAGGTGATTTTGATTCAGGCATCTGCAAACCACACTGTAAGACACACCGCATACTAAGAATGATGGACTTTGAAGGCAAAAAAGCAAAGAAACATTACTCTGGACATAATTATCAACTACGAGTGGCCTGCAAACACAGAAGCAACAGAAAGAAACCATGGGAGATAGCAACCACATCACCTTAGAGGTTACAAAAGCCCAGGAATGAGACTCAGAAAAGCCTTACACTACACTTTTCTTGAAAAACATGTCCAAGTTTTGAGACATACATGACTGTGCATTTGGTCAGAAGTTCTGAAGGGAAAACAAAAAAGTACAAGAGATTCTAAATCATTATAAACAATGTGAGTGCCTGACCAAATTAACGGACACCAAAGAAAACCTTCATGCCTGAACAAGGGAGTGTCCCGAGCTCAGATGTTTAAAGTTGAGAAGGTGAATACTAAAGATGGAAGGAAATCACAAGGAAGTCTACAAAAACCCGGAAAATTTCAAGTTTGCAGGACAAAACAAGGGCTTTTAAATAGATTAAGTACAATAAGAAAGGTATTCAAATGAAGTAAAAATCAAACACAGAGAACCTTGCTCTAGAATCTGTTAAGATTATTATTCAGTCCAGGGGCACCTGGGTGGCTCAGTGGGTTAAAGCCTCTGCCTTCAGCTCAGGTCATGATCCCGGGGTCCTGGGATCGAGCCCCGCATCGGGCTCTCTGCTCAGCGGGGAGCCTGCTTCCTCCTCTCTCTCTGCCTGCCTCTCTGCCTACTTGTGATCTCTGTCTGTCAAATAAATAAATAAAATCTTTAAAAAAAAAAAAAAAGATTATTATTCAGTCCAGAAGCTTTCCCTCCCCAGAACTGAGCCTTCAATCTTCCCCAGAGAGGGATCACTGAAGTCCAGCACAAACACTAGGGACAACCCTTCAGACCACTCTGTGATGCTAGAGTAATAGCACTCACCAGACACAACACCGATACAGAGGAGACCTTTCACAGATGTTACCTTGTTACTTCGTGCCTGTTAGAACATGCAAATGCTACCTTAGGCTGCCTGATAGGAAAATCACAATCAGCTGGAGAGTTCTGGAGCACCAAAACATCCCAGGTTCTTCTCGTAGCACCAAAACATCCCAGGTTCTTCTCCGCGGAGTGCTCCCAAACACAGATTAATCTCATCAAGCCCACCTCAGCAATCTGTTTGAACACCCCTAGCGTTCATTTTTAGTTTCAGCTTCACTGGTTATTAACTGGTCTTGATCCCTGCGAAGTAGCCTTTCCTGGCTATGTTGCAGAAATACACATATGCTATTAACAGTCCACACCCCTCAGGAAAAGTTTGCAGCTTATGACAAAAGATATAATGTTAAGCAACAAAACAGAGGAAGTAGATTTATTCATATTCTGTTTTGCTTTTTTCCCCCTCCATTAAGGAAAATAATTTTCAAGCTGGCAAGTCTAGAACAAACATCATTAGGAGGGAATTGAAGTGCAAGATAGGTGCAGAGATAATAAGGGAGTGCTTTACAGCTTTAAATTAATTCAAGCCTTCAGGCCCAGATAAATTATATCCCAGGATATTTAAATGACTTGCAGATGTGATCAAGGAACTTCTGTTGCTAAACTCTAAGAAAGCAGAGGGAAAAGGAGGGCCCAGAAGTCTAAAAATGGGCAAATATTATTCCAGTTTCCTATAGGTTGAGGGGGGCAAGGGAGAGGGATTCTAAAATTTATAAACTTAATGGAAGCCCCTGATCAAATTCTTGAACTGAGCAGTCTGTGCATAGGTCCTGTGAATACAGAGAACCTGTCTGTTTCATTCAACACCGGCCCTCAGGATCCTTAAACAGGGTGTGTCCTTAGCAGACACTTAAAATATTTACTGAGTATTAACTGACCATTTAGAAAGGAAGGTTGTATATGAAATCAACATAGACTCCCTGGGAAATAAACAAGTTGCTTAACTCTCTGAGCCTCATTAATGGACTAAGCAGTAAGGTCAGGTTATGCTGTGTGACAACCCCAAAGTCTTAGAGGCTTAAATCAAAACAACTTACTTTTGGCTGATAGTTCACATCCTTGTGGCCTTGGAAGTACACTCCCTGCCATCTTCACTCTAGAACTCAAGCCTCTGTCTGAAGTATTAGCATTTACATAGGCAGAGAAGAAGGAGGAAACCTGTGTGGGAAGATGGGAAGAGCAAACCCACTCTTACGACTTCCACAGGGAAGGGACGCACACCTCTACACACAGTTGATTGGCCTAACAAGTTCTGTGGCCGTGCCTATTTTCAAGGAGTGGGTAAAGAAGTATAAAACTACTTTGTGCTGGGAGGAGAACCAGAAATACCTAGTTCAAAGTACCAATGGCTACCATATTTATCTATACAAAATTAGAAATTAGAATAAATTAGAATATCTACTATAATCATATGTTATATGATTATAATATAGCTATCTATCATAATATCCATCTTGAATTTCTTTTCCATCTTGTACATTTGACAAGAAGTACCGTAGCACTTTGTTTATCTAATGCTGAGCCACCAGCGCCCAAGCTGGTGAGTAATTTAATACTAATCCTGTTTCTGGCGGTGCTGGGAGAAGAGCGGAATTTTTTCCTCTTTAAGATTGTACAAATATTCAAAGAATATTTCAACGGCATCCTGCCTTGAAAGTAAGAAAAAAAATAAAAAAGTCACAGCTAAGACGTAAAGTGTCTGATCCCATGTAATCCATTAGAAAATGGGCTTTTCTGGGATGCCTGGGTGGCTCAGTGGGTTGAGCTGCTGCCTTCAGCTCGGGTCATGATCCCGGGGTCCTGGGATCGAGTCCCGCCTCGGGCTCTCTGCTCGGCGGGGAGCCTGCTTCTCCCCTCCCCTCTCTGCCTGCCTCTCTGCCTACTTGTGTGATCTCTGTCTGTCAAGTAAATGAATGAAATCTTAAAAAAAAAAAAAAAGAAAAGAAAAAGAAAATGGGCTTTTCTTGCTATTTCTGTGCTTAGCTTGGGCACAATTTGTTTGGAAGCAGTATGGGATTCTTGTGAGGCCAAAAACTTCCATCACCTGTCTAGTCTCCATGACTGCACCTTGCAGCTGCCCCTCTGAAGTACTAGTCCTTTCCTAGGTTACCGCATAGGAACTTAATTCCCATCAGTGTGCACTTACACATTCTTTCACAGTCATAAAGAATCTTTTATTTTCATAGCTCTGACCATTTCTGTCTACGCCGTACCTCCTACCACTTCCCAAAGACTAGCCTCTCCACCCTACCACTCTGGAAAGAACTGGCTTAACCCTTTAAATGGATTTCTGTTTTCAGAAATAAGAAGTGAAGAGAGAAGGTAGTGCTTTATTAACTTTTGCTTGAACCCTTGCAAATTTCTTAAAATATTATTTTATTTTAATTCAATTAAAATATAGTGTATTATTAGTTTCAGAGGTAGAGTTCAGTGACTCATCACTCTTATATAATACCCAGTGCTCATGACATCACGTGTCCTCCTTAATGCCCATCACCCAGTTACCCCATCCCCCCAGAATGCTCCATTTGTTTCCTATTGTTAAAAGTCTCTTATGGTTTGCCTCCTTCCCTGTTTTTATCTTATTTTTCCCTCCCTTCCCCTATGATCTTCTGGTTTCTTAAATTCCACATATGAGTGAAATCATATGATAATTGTCTTTCTCTGATTGACTTATTTGGTTTAGCATAATTCCCCCAAGTTCCACCCACATCGTTGCAAATAGTGAAGATTTCTGGTTTTTTGATAGCTGAGAAGACTTGCAAATTAATACCCCTGAAGCAAGACAACAGAAGCCTGGCTGAATCCTTGTTAACAGAAAGAAATACAATGGAAGCAAAATCTGAGTTAGGGACACAACAGATTATCTTTAATAATACTTCAAGGTAGTATCTTTAATGTGGTGATTAAATAAAAATATAAGTAAAACAATACAATAGCTGACAGTAAAGGAAAGCTTTCAATAAATGAGAGTTTCTATTATTACTGTCAAATTATGTCTCTAACTATGTTTCCATGTTTTGAAGGACAATAGAGTCAAAGGGTCTCTGCTATATGGATTGGGAGAAGTAAGCACTCTGTTTTTAGGACATGAAACATGGCATCTTCCATTTAATTCTGCTCCTTCATTTCACAGATGAGGAATAATCCCAATACATGAAAACCTTTCTTTAGCAGATTTTACATTGTTTCCTTTGATGAGCATTATGCAACTCAATTTCTGTTTTTTGTAGTTTTAATATTATCGAAAATAAAGCGGTGGGGGGACACCTGGATGGCTCATTCGTTATCTGTCTTCTGCTCAAGTCATGATCTCAGGGTCCTGGGATAGAGTCCCACATCGGGCTTCTTGCTCAGCAGGGTGCCTGCTTCTCCCTCTGTTTTTTGCTTCCCTTGCTTGTGCTTTCTCTCTCTCTCTCTCTCTCTGACAAATAAATAAACGAAATTTTAAAATACATGCATACATACATCCCAGTGGGGGGTCTAAATTATTTCTAATACCCTAAGTTGACAATTCTGGTAGGCCTCCTTCAGTTTTCTTCAAAGAATTGGAAATCACTTGGCCAGTAAAAATACCAAAATTCTATACTGCCTTTTGTTTTTGTTTTTTGGCATTCCACTGTTTTTTTTTATAATTTAGGGTAATGCACCATAGCAAGAGGGGAGAGGTAATAACTTTCTTCGGTAAACTAAAAACTATGTAATTAAGAAGGGGGTGAGAGAGAAGTATTTGGGGAGAAACAGTACCTGAAAGATGACTCGTTCTAAGGCAGATCAGTTTAAGGAAAGATTATATTGGGGGTCAGGTAGTTGATTCCCGTGCCTGTGAGCCCTTGCAAAGGACTCCTGTTGAAAGACCACAGCCCTATACCAATGGAAGCTTTAGGGCTTTCTCTAATGAGAGGCTGGGGTTTATATCATCCTGTTTGGTTTGAACTGACACCCCTGGAGTTCTTATGGGTTAATTTGAGAGAAATCTCTACCAATATAAAGTCCTGTCCATCACTTAGGAAAGCTTATCTAATTTACTGGAGTGATTATGTTCTGTTTTTCAATAATTATAAACCCCACAGAGAAACTTGAAATCAACATTGACCTCAATTTATCATCAAACTAAAGGGTGAAATGCAATTTCAGTGTTAATAGTCTGAGGAATAAGGGCCAAGAACCTATAAAACCCAAAGCCTGACCATAGCTTTCAAGCTTGTACTTTATATCCACTTTCTGAAACTTATGAAAATGTCACCAACTCACCAAGTAAAATTAGAACCAATAAATACTGAACAAATTTGACTGCTTCTTTAAGTGTTATTTTATTATTACCTTTTCTCATTTGAGAGTCACTGTTATTTATGTTAAATATAAAAGTTGAGAGAGAAAAATGGATTTTCCCCCCTGATTATCAGTTTACCATTTGTGTTTTCCAGACTAAAGCTTCCTTTTGTTTTACTTCATGCTATTAATATAGAATCTCACTATAAACCAAATTTTAATATAGAATTCTGTACCTGTAGAATTGGAATAGCAAGTTATGTGCAAGGATATTCACTATAGCACCGTTTGAAAAATAAAAACCTGGGATCTATGAGTAGGAATTTCTTAAATACATTATACTGTATCTATACCACAAAAGATTAAGTAAACTTCTTAAAAATGATATAGGAGAATAGATCTGAATTTGGAAAGGAGTTTATAAATGTAAAAAATATGTTACAGTAGGTATGATATGATCTTATTATGTTATTAAAATATTTGTATGCATGCATTTATTTTTAAAAGCACAGATGAATTCTGGAAAGATGAATTAGAAATTATGAACAGTTATTACTTCCTGGGTAGGGGATTAGGGAACTTACCAGGAAGGAGACCTTTTCTTCCCACCTTCCATCTTACACTATGCACTGTGGATGAAATTTTTGGATTAATGTATATTTATTATATAATAAAATTAATTTTTGTCATTCCTACATTTTCTCATAGTTCCCACCAAGTATTAACATATACTTTATAAACCCTGCAAGGAAGACAGCCCTGCTTTAAACAATCAGGAAATGTTTATCACAATATATTTCAATATTAATCTCACAAAGAATTTGTTCCAATAATATATCCACAACAAAATGAAATAAATAATGAAATTGATAAGAACTGAGGGAAGAAAAATGGCTTAAAGCTAAAGGTTGGCACAAAAGAATCCTGCTAAATGGCTTGCTCCAGTTGTTAGAGATGGGCTATTGATAAGCTCTATGCTTCCACAAGTCCAAAGAAAATGGGTAAAAGTTATCAGTTTTGAGAATCATGTAATTTTATCCTTGTGATAAGATCTAAGAGCAATTTCTACTATGCTTATAAGCCAGGAAAGTGTCTAAGTAAGAGAAGGGCAAATCAAATTGATTGAATCCCAGGTCAATGAGGTTTTTCTCTAGAGCATATCAGTTATAGAAAACTTTTTATTTTTTTAAGATTTTATTCACTTATTTGACAGAGAGAGAGATTACAAGTAGGTAGAGAAGCAGGCGGGGGGAGGGGGTGGAAGCAGGCCCCCCACTGAGCAGAGAGACCAACTCAGGGCTCAATTCCATGACCCTGAGACAATTACCTGAGCCGAAAGGAGAGGCTTAACCCACTGAGCCACCCAGGTGCCCCTGGAAAACTTTTTAAATAACTTAAAAAAAAAAAAAAGAATAAATGATTTTGTTCCCTGACATAGTTGATCATGCAGACAGAGCTATGTGTAATTGAATAGTTGTTAATTCTATAAAGTCAGAGTTTCAAAAGAACATAGAACCAGAAGCTACAAGAAATGAAGAAACCTATGTTGTCCTGGTAAAATGCTCTAATACATTAAGAACTTTATTTTTATGCAGACATTAGGTCTTTTCAGCATTACAGCAAGGTATTTTTTTTTATTTGAATTCAAGTTAGTTAATATATAATGTAGTTTTCGTTTCAGGAGTAGAATGTAGTGATTCATCACTTACATATAACACCCAGAGCTCATCCTAATAAGTGCCCTCCTTAATGCCCATCACCCATTTAGCCCATCCCCCTCATCTTCCTCCCCTCCAACAACCCTCAGGTTGTTCTCTATAGTTAAGAGTCTCTTATGGTTTGTCTCCCTCTCTGTTTTTATCTTATTTTATTTTTTCCTTGCCTTCCACTATGTTCATCTATTCCTTTTATTTTTCCTTCCCTTCCCCATGTTTACCTGTTTTGTTTCTTAAATTCCCCATATAAGTAATATAATATGGTATTTTTCTTTCTCTGATTAACTAATTTTACTTAGTATAATACACTCTAGCTTCATCCATGTTGTTGAAAGACTTCATTTTTTTTTGGTGGCTGAGTAATATGAATGAGTAATATTCCTATATTCTTTAACCATTCATCAGTTGATGGACATTTGGGATCTTTCTGAATTTTGACTATTGTTGATAATGTTTCTATAAATATCAGGGTGCATGTTTCCCTTCAAATCTATGCATCATAGTTGTATTTTTAACTTTTTGAGGAACCTCCATACTGTTTTCCAGAGTGGCTGTACCAGTTTGCATTCCCTCCAACAGTGTAAGAGGTTCCCCTTTCTACATTTCTTTGTCAACATCTGTTGTTTCTGAGTTGTTAATTTTAGCCATTCCGACAGGTGTGATGTGATATCTCATTGTGGTTTTGATTTGCGTAGCCCTGATGATGAGGTATGTTGAGCAACTTTTCATGTGTCTGTTAGCCAACTGGATGTCTTCATTGGACAAACATCTGTTCATGTCTTCTGCCCATTTCTTAATTGGATTATTTGTTTTTTGGGTGTTGAGTTTGAGAAATTCTTTATAGATTTTGGATATTAACCCTTTATCAGATACGTCATCTGCAAAAATCTTCTCCCATTCCATAGGTTGCTTTTCAGTGTTGCTGATTGTTTCCTTTGCTATGCAAAAGATTTTATCTTGATGAAGTCCCAATATTTTTGCTCTTGCTCCTCTTGCCTCTGGAGATATGTCTAGTAAGAAGCTGCTATGGCAGAAGTCAAAAAACATACCTCAAAGAACACACAAAATAGGATTTTGATGGTTTCCTCTCTCACATTTAGGTCTTTCATCCATTTTGAATTTATTGTTGTGTATTGTGCAAGAAAGTGGCCCAGTTTCATTCTTCTGCATGTTGCTGTCCAGCTTTCCCAAAACATGTATGAGCTTTCATTCTCATTACTGGCAGCTGAAGAAAGGAGACAAAAGGACTTCAAAATGATGAAGGACATGATAAGCTGGATTTGAAAGAAATTGGAGAGATAAAATATCCTAAACCGTGTCCATAGTACATGATACCCAAAATTTCTGAAAAACTGCCTTCTCACTTTTCTCCTTCATTATAAGCTTCAGACTTATTTAACTACCTTGTCTGAAACTGACAGTTGGTTTGGTGATGTGTGGACACTCTAAATCATTTTTACAATGCCAGCACACTATCAGTTAGCATGAGGTGACCTTTACCAGAACAAAATCTTCCTGCCTATGTCTCAGCAAATGTTGACAAAAGTATGTGAGAACAAGAGTGATATTAAGATTTATCATATTGAGGCACTGGGTAATAGGAATTCTTCTATAAATTAACAACCACAGTTGACATTATTTGTGCATTTGTGCAAATGCCAACACAGTCTAACATCTGTCCTGTCAGACTAAAAAGACTCATTTGATATAACTCATTTGATACAGTTAGTGCCCCCCTCATTCCTGAAAAGGTTACTTGCTCTTTAACCTGCTATACATGATTAAACTAGCTTCCAGCAAATAACAATACTAGAAATTAAGACCTTCTGTTCAGATGATACAGACAGTGAAATCACCATTTGTCTCATTTTCTAAATAAATAGTTTGAGAATGTGAAAGCCCCAAATATTTATCACCACAATGTAACAATTAATACTATTAGGACTCCATACATAAACACATGAATCAAGGACTTTTACACATTTAACCTTTTATGCTATTTTTTCTTGATTTCCAGAATGGGTTCACTTTCACTTGAAAATATTTTGTATTTCTAAGTAACTCCCATGAATTTCTTCTAGTAAGCCCTGTTTTATTCCCTTCAGCAATATAGAGGCTATGTAAATCTGGTGACTCTGAGATTTGATCTTACAATATGAAATAAAACACTTTTTGTCTAATTTCTAATGAGTTGGATACTTTTACTTCATGTAAAGGTACATGTACCCTTCTAGGAATAAAAGGGAAGAGCATTATAATCTTCCTTCTATCAAACTTGTCAACTTCACTTTGTCTTCCAACTATAAAAAAAATCGATAGACAAAAAGTGATTTGAAATCATGTATTCTACGTATATTGACTATCTTATCTGTGTAAGCCTTTGAGGAAAGTAATCTCAAAGATGCAAAGATGTATCAGACCCATAAACTTCTCTTAGTTCACAGTTTAGTAAATGAGTCAAAAAGGTGTAAAGATGTATCAGATCCAGAGTTTTCCTTTAGTTCATAATTTCATAAAGGAGCAAAGACAGGCATATTAAGTAAATTTGACTCTAGGTAGGAAAGAGTTATCAAAACAAAAAAAAATAAGTTATCACCTATGGCTAGGTCAATGGAATAAAATATATAGTATAAAAATAGAACCATACACATATAGTCAATGGCTTGTCAAGAACGTTACAAAGACAATCCAATGAAAAAGGCCAGTATTTCCAAACAAAGGAACCTTGACTTATGCACAAAATTAACTCAAAATGAATCATGGACCTGAATATAAGACTAAAAACTATAAAACTAGAATAAAACAAAGAAGAAAATATTTATGACCTTGGGTTTAGCAAGTATTCTTTATAAATGATGTCAAAATGATGTCAAATGATGTCAAAAGCACAGTCTATAAAAATATGTATAAACTAGGGGCATCTGGGTGGCACAGTCATTAAGCATCTGCCTTCGGCTCAGGTCATGATCCCACAGTCCTGGGATTGAGCCCCACATTGGGCTTCCTGCTCAGCAGAAAACCAGCTTCTCTCTCTCTCTCTCTCACTCCCCCTGCTTGTGTTCCTTCTCTCACTGTGTCTCTCTTTGTCAAATAAATAAAATCTTTTAAAAATATATGTATAAACTGAACTTCATAAAAACTTAAAACCTTTTGCTCTCAAAAAAAAAAAAACAAGAAATGAAAAGTACAAGACACAGACTTGAAAAAATATTTGCAAAACATGTATCTAGCAAAGGACATGTATACAAAATATTTAAGGTATTCTCTTATTTTCAATAAGAAAATAAACAACCTTCCCCCAAAAGGAACAAAAGAAAATAAGGAAGCCAATAAAAATATGCACAAAGATTTGAACAGAGGACCACAGAATATACATGGATGACAAACAGGAACAAGAAAAGATATTCAGCACCTTTAGTCATTAAGGAAATGCAAATTAAAACCACAGTGAGATACCAATATACAGCGATCAGAATGCCTAAAATTAAAAACAAAATAAACAAACAAAAAGTCAGACAATTCTAAGTGATTATAAAAATATAGAGCAACTGGCACTCTCAAACACTGATATAAGAATGTAAAATAGTTTGAAAAATAGTTTGAAAATTTTTTATAAAATTAAAACTTATGCTTACCATACAACCCATAAATTCTACTCCTAGAAATTTATCCAAGACAAAGGAAAGCTTAGGTTTACATAAAAATCTGAATATTGGTGTTTACAGTGGCTGTATTCATCAAATCCAAAAAATGGAAACTATCCAAATGACCTTCAACTTGTAAATGTATTAAAAAAGTGTACCTGGATTCAAGATGGTGGAGGTATAGCAGACTGTGATGACATCAGGTCGCAGGAGTTCCATTAGATAGTTATCAAACCATTTGAAACACCTACAAACCCAACAGGAGACAGAAGAGAAGAAAAGCAGCAATTCTAGAAACAGAAAACAGACCACTTTCTGAAAGGTAGGACATGCGGAGAAGTGAATCCAAAGTGATGAAAAGATAGACTGTGGGGGGAGTGGCTGGCTCCCAGCAAGCAGTGGAGCAACAGAGCACAAAATCTGAACTTTTAGAAGTCTGCTCCACTGAGGGACATCGCTCCAGAGGCTAAGTGGGGGTGGAGCCTTCACAGGGACAGTGTGGTCTCAGGTCCTGCAGGGTCACAGAAGGATCAGGGGTGTCTGAGTGTAGCAGAGCTTGTAAATATTAGAGTGGGGAAGCCAGCAACAGAGATGGAAACAAGGAGTGAGTTCTTAGCTCAGGATTACCTTAAACTGTAATCTGTGGTATAATCAGACTACTGCTCTTGAGCAGGGACCCCATAAGTGGCAGATCCAGGGAAAGCCACCAGAAGAGCAGAGCAGCAAGAATCTGTTGGGTTTGGAGACTCCAAACAGGGCTGTATGCCAGAGACAGAAATGCTCAATCACAAGCCAGGTGAGCTCAGAATGCAGCCGGAGACCAAGGAGAAAGGAGTGATTGAGCACATTTCTCCAAGGGCGCACTGAGAAGTGGGGCCCCGAGCTCTTGGCTCCTCCAGCCTGGAGACTGGGAGGCCGCCATTTTCATTACTGTCCTCCAGAGCTCTACAGAAAGCATTTAGGAAACAAAAGCTCCCAAGAGTGAATGAGCAGATTACTTAGCCCAGTCCCTGGCAAGGGTGGGGCAATTCCCCCTCAGGCAAAGACATTTGAGAATCACTACAACAGGCCCCTCCCCCAGAAGATCAGCAAGAACATCCAGCCAAAACCAAGTCTACTGATCAAGAACAGCAGAATTCCAGAGGAGGGGAAAGCAAAGCATGGAATTCATGGATTTCTCCCCATAATTCTTTAATCTTGCAAAATTAATTATTTTTTTTATTTTTATTTTTTTCTTATTCTATTTTTTTAAAACTTTTCCTCTTTTAACATTTTTTAACTAGTTTATCTTAACAATACCTTTCTAAAAAGAATCTTTTTAAAGCTTCATTATTATAGTCATATTTTATCCTTCATTGTATCTAACTTTATTTTTTGTATACATATATTTTTCTTCTAAAAAATTTTGGGATAGAACTTCTTCTAATAGATCAAAATATACCCTAAATTGAGCACAGGGCTTTGCTCTAGTCTCCAGCCTGACCAAATTCTCTCCACTTTCTTTTTCTTTCTTTTCCCAACCAACTTATCTTATCAATTCCTTTTTTAGAATTTTTTAAAAATTTTCATCTTTACAGTCATATTCCATCCCTTCATCATGTTTACCCATATTTTTGTATATATATAAGTTTTTCTTTCTTTAAAATTTTGAGAGATAGTTTCTTCTAAGAGACCAAAATACACTCAAAATCAAGTGGGTGGCTCTGTTCTATTCACCAGTCTAATACACACACACACACACACACACACACATATATATATATATATGTATCCATGTATGTGTATATATATATATATATATATTTAATTAAAAATTTTTTTTAAAACTTCTTTTTACCCTCTTTCTTCTCCCCTCAATTTGGGGTCTCTTCTGATTTGGTTAGAGTACCTTTTTCTGGGGTCTTTGTCACCCTTTTAGTATTTTATTCTCCCATTCATATATTCTTATCTGGATAAAATGACAAGGCAGAAAAACTCACACACACAAAAAAAGAACAAAAGGCAGTACAAATTTCTAGGTACCTAATCAATACAGACATTGGTAATATGTCAGAACTGGAGTTCAGAACAATTCTTGAGGTGCTAGCTGGGCTTGAAAAAGGCATGGAGGATATTAGAGAAACCCTGTCTGGAGAAATAAAAGCCCTTTCTGGAGATATAAAAACTCTAAAATCTAACCAAACTAGAATAAAAAATGCTATTAATGAGGTGTAATAAACAAAAATGGAGGCTCTTACTGCTAGGATAAATGAGGCAGAAGAGAGAATTAGTGATACAGAAGACCAAATGATGGAGAATAAAGAAGCTGAACAAAAGAGAGTCAAACAACTACTGAATCACGAGAGGAGAATTCAAGAGATGAATGATACCATAAGATGAAACAATGTTAGAATAATTGGGAATCCAGAAGAAGAAGAAAGAGAGAGAGGGGCAGAGGGTATATTGGAGCAAATTACTGTGAGAATTTCCCTAATACGGCAAAGAGAACAAACATCAAAATCCAGGAGTCACAGAGAACACCCCTCAAAATCAATAAGAATAGGTACACACCCCATCATCTAATAGTAAAATTTATAAGTCTTAGCAACAAAGAGAAATCCTGAAAGCAGCCCAAGACAAGAAGTCGGTAACATACAATGGAAAAATATTACATAGGTAGCAGACTTATCCACAGAGACCTGGCAGGCCAGAAAGAACTGACATGATATATTCAGAGCACTAAATGAGAAAAACATGCAGCCAAGAATACTATATCGAGCTAGGCTATCATTGAAAATAGAATGAGAGATAAAAAGCTGCCAACACAAACAAAAACTAAAAGACTTTGTAAACACCAAACCAGCCCTACAGGAAATATTGAAAGGGGTCCTCTAAGCAAAGAGAGAGCCTAAAAATAGTAGACCAGAAAGGAACGGACAACGTACAGTAACAGTCACCTTATAGGCAATACAGTGGCACTAAATTCATATCTCTCAGTAGTTACCCTGAATGTAAGTGGGCTAAATGCCCCAATCAAAAGACACAGGGTATCAGAATGGATAAAAAAAACCACAACCCATCCATATGCTATCTACAAGAAACTCATTTTAGACCCAAAGACACCTCCAGATTTAAAGTGAGGGGGTGGAAAACAATTTACCATGCTAATGGACATCAAAAGAAAGCCGGAGTGGCAATACTTATATCAGATCAATTAGATTTTAAGCCAATGACTATAAATAAGAGATGAGGAAGGACACTATATCATACTCAAAGGGTCTGTTTAACAAGAAGATCTAACAATTTTAAATATCTATGCCCCTAACATGGGAACAGCCAATTATATAAACCAATTAATAACAAAATCAAGGAAACACACTGACAATAATACAATAATAGTAGGGGACTTTAACACCCCCCTCACTGAAATGGACAGATCATCCAAGCAAAAGATCAACAAGGAAATAAAGGTCTTAAATGACACACTGGCTCAGATGGACATCACAGATATATTCAGAACATTCCATCCCAAAGCAACAGAATACACATTCTTCTCTAGTGCATATGGAACATTCTCCAGAATAAATTGCATCCTGGGTCACAAATCAGGTCTCAACTGGTACCAAAAGATTGGGATCATTCTCTGCATATTTTCAGACCACAATGCTCTGAAGCTAGAACTCAATCACAAGAGGAAATTTGGAAAGAACCCAAGTACATGGAGGCTAAGGAGCATCCTACTAAAGAATGAAGGGGTCAACCAGGAAATTAAAGAAGAATTGGGAAAGTTCATGGAAACAAATGAAAATGAAAACACAACTGTTCAAAAACTGTGGGACACAGCAAAGGAGTCCTGAGAGGAAAATATATAGCAATACAAGCCTTTCTCAAGAAACAAGAAAGGTCTCAAATACACAACCTAACCTTACACCTAAAGGAGCTGGAGAAAGAACAACAAAGAAAGCCTAAACCTAACAGGAGAGGAGCAATAATAAAGATCAGAGTAGAAATCAATGAAATAGAAACCAAAGAACAGTAGAATAAATCAGTGAAACTAGGAGCTGGTTCTTTGAAAGAATTAATAAGATTGATAAACCTCTGGACAGACTTATCAAAAAGAAAAGAGAAAGGACCCAAATAAATAAAATCATGAACGAAAGAGGAGAGATCACAACCAACACCAAAGAAATACAAACAATCATAAGAACATAATATAAGCAACTATATGCCAGCAAATTTGACAATCTGGAAGAAACGGATGCATTCCTAGAAATGTATAAACTACCAAAACTGAACCAGGAAGAAATAAAAACCAGAACAGACCCAAAACCAGTAAGGAGATTGAAGCATTCTTCAAAAATCTCCCAACAAACAAGAGCCCAGGGCAGATGGCTTCCCAGGGGAATTCTACCAAACATTTAAAGAAGAATTAATTCCTATTCTTCTGAAACTCTTCAAAAAAAAAAAAAAAAAGAAAGAAAGAAAGAAAAAAGGAAATGGAAGGAAAACCTCCAAACTCATTTTATGAGGCTAGCATTACCTTGATCCCCAAACCAGACAAAGACCCCGTCAAAAAAGAGAATTACAGACCAAAATCCTTGATGAACACAGATGCAAAAATTCTCACCAAAATACTAGCCAATAGGATCCAACAGCACATTAAAAGGATTATTCACCACGGCCAAGTGGGATTTATTCCAGGGCTGCAAGGTTGGTTCAACATCCACAAATCAATCAGTGTGATAAAATACATTAATAACAGAAAGAACAAGAACCATATGATACTCTCAACAGATGCTGAAAAAGCATTTGACAAAGTACAGCATCCGTTATTAATCAAAACTCTTCAAAGTGTAGGGATAGAAGGTACACAGCTCAATATCATCAAAGCCATCCATGAAAAACCCACCGTAAATATCATTCTCAATGGAGAAAAATTGAGAGCTTCTCCACTAAGGTCATATACACAGCAGGGATGTCCATTATTACCACTGCTATTCCACATAGTACTAGAAGTCCTGGTCTCAGCAACCTGTCAACAAAAAGGAATTAAAGGCATCTGAACTGGCAAAGAAGAAGTCAAACTCTCACTAAGCTGTACAATTTGCACTTGACACACTTATTTTCCTTAAAAGTACTACACTTCAACAGATGAATGGATAAATTAGATGTGGTGTATATATACAATGGAATACTATGCAGCCATCAAAAGAAATAAAATCTTGCCATTTGCAATGACGTGGTTGGAACTAGAGGGTAGTATGCTTAGTGAAATAAGTCAATCAGAGAAAGACGATTATCACATGATCCCCCTTATATGAGGAAGTTGAGAAGCAGAGTGGGGAGTTTTGGGGGTAGGGAAGGAAAAAATGAAACAAGATGGGATCGGGAGGGAGACAAACCATAAGAGACTCTTAATCTCACAAAATAAACTGAGGGTTGCTGGGGGCAGGGGGTAGGGAGAGGGTGGTTGGGTTTTGAACATTGGGGAGGGTATGTGATATGGTGAGTGCTGTGTAGTGTGTAAGCCTGATGATTCACAGACCTGTACCCCTGGGGTAAATAATACATTATATGTTAGTAAAAATAATTAATTAAAAAGAAGAAATTGTGCCTTTACAAGATGGAATAATATTCAGAGAGCAAAAGTAATGAGCTAATGATTTACAATATATATTACATAAATAAATATCAAATGCATGACAGACTCAAGACTAAATACTGTACAATTCCATTTATGTGACATTCTGAATAGGCAAAACTATAGGGACAGAGAACTGGCGAGTCAGGGTGTTGGGATAGGGAGGAAGTGATTTCTGTAGAGGGGACCATGGGAATTTCTGAGGGATGAAAATTCTATACCTTGGTTGTGGTGGCTATAGGACTACATGCATTTGTCAAAACTCATAGAAATAACACTTGAAATGGTGTTGTGGGTTCAGAGGAAATCACATTTGATCAAGAAAAATTATGTGGAGCATTATGTAGCGGCAATAAGGGCAAGTTATGTATGGAAAAGCCCTGAAGAAGGAAGCTGCAGGGATCAAAGTGAAAATTAATATGAAGGAGCTGGGCAATACTGGCTAATACAACCTGCAGGAAGTCTTGAGTATCATTATAGAGAAGTTAGCCTGTCTAGGATACCCTGGTAAACACTGGAGAATTTTCATATGGAAATGACTTACATTTGTACTCAGGAAGAAATAAGTCAAGGTTTCTCAAAATGGCTTGTGCATCAGAGATTCTATTTCTGGTTTAGTTAATACCAGCAATAGCCCAGCAATACACATTTTAATAGCACCTTAGACAGCATTCCCAGCTAATTGTGGTGTGGTTTACTCACTGAACTGAAAAAAAAAAAAAAAAAGTGACATTTTTTCAACCAGTCAAGTGGTTTCATTCATTATTTGACCAAAAGTCCTAAGACCTCTCTGTCACATGGGCCTTATAAGTAAGAGGCTCATGAAATCCTCTGCAGCTTCAATCCTTCAATGCTACTGGCCCTTTGAGCATACGGAGCCACTGGAGCAGTGGTCACCAAAAACATGGTGGTTTTGGGTGACCACTATATGTGTATAGACAGCTTACATTTATTTCTGGAGGTGTCCTACATGGTAGAAAGAATCCTGAGATCAGAGTTGACCTTAGTCAATATCTTGCTATTGACTATGTGACTGATGCATCTACTAAACTTCTCAGAGCCTAAAGTTATCAACTGTGTGCAGGTAAATTAAAATGCCTACCCTCTCAGCCTCAGGATAACTTAGAGGTTCCTAAGAAATCTTGTTTGTGAAAGCTCTTTGAAATAACCTACCAACCGCTATACAAATGTGTGACATTTTAATCCCTTTGGGTTAAATCATTAAATCTCTAGACAACTCTATTTAAATGCAAATATGTTGTATAAGAAGGTATAATATTAGCACATGTATTAGAGTTTTAGCTATGCATTAGAGTACATGGTTTTTTTCACAAAAATGTGACAATGAAGAAATGAGTGGTAGGGCCATTACATTTGGATAGGAGAAGGGAAGAAACTGTACAGGAAGCAAAATTTCACTCCTACCCTCTTAGGGTCTCTGGTTGGTCCTGAGAATTAAATTGCCATAATATAGGTTGACAGGAGAAAAATATATAGATTTTATGCAAGTTTTGCCTGACACAGGAGCCCTCACAAGGAATTGAAGAACCAAAGATGTGGCAAAACCTGAATGTCTTCCATATTGAGTTGAAGAAAGAGAAACAATTATGGAAAAATAACCAAAATATATGGGAAGGTTAACAGAAGATGAATATTTTAGTGATTTTGCTTGTACAGAATTCTCTCAGCCCTGATTTCCATCTTTGGGGATCAGAATGTTCCTTTTCTCCTGGCCAGAGGAATCTTGCACATGGGAGTTCTCTCTCCTGCTTTTAGGAAGAAAAGGCAGATCAAAACACTCTTCTTATGTTTCCATTTTTTAAAGCACTCAAAGAAATTCTTATGGCATATTCTGGGGTGGCATACGTGTCTGCTACCCTTCAGAATCATAATGAAAGGAAGCAGAAGAGAGTTAGGAAAAAATCAGTGCATGGATCTGAAGGTAGGTCATAGGAAAGTTAAATAGTGTGAGGTCCAGAAGTGGACATTAAAATCTCTGAAAGTCAATGGGCTTACTTTGAGGTGTTGCCTAGGATTGGTTCTGATTCCTTGAGGGGAAAATATCTTTGCCAAAGGTGTATCTCTTTCTTTTCCTAGAGGCAACAGTGAAGGGAGTAGTAGATATATCTAAACAACCTATTTGCAACATCTTTGTGTTTTGTGGTCTGTGCTTCTCACATATACATATATCTGGCACAAACAATGCTGTGTGGATATACGAAACTGTTTGGAACACAAAGCAGCATCCCCACCAGGTTGGAGGCCACTATATATATGAATCCTCCACTTCTTTACATGCTCTCGGGACTTACATTTAGATCTTAGTGTATTGAGCAGAGAACTGGAACTTGCCGTTAAGCAGTTTCTACTTAGACTGGGCTATGACGTTGCCAGAAAAGAACATGTAGGTACCAGGTTTCACAGATGCCCAAAGACATTCAGCTTCCAGAAAATGGGAAAAGGACATAAGTCAAATCTGGCCTTGTAGCTTATTTGCACAGACCCAATTTCATTCTCTCTTCTCTTGCAATTCCAAGTTGAAGGCTCTTCTGTGACACTAGGAAAGTTAGAGCCCTGGAAGCCCCACATATAAACAGAGAGGGCAATGCCACACTTTAAGGAAGAAGGCTCCTCTGACATGCATTTTTTTAAAAAAGATTTTATTTATTTGACAGAGAGAGATCACAAGTAGACAGAGAGGCAGGCCGAGAGAGAGAGAGAGCCCGATTCGGGACTCGATCCCTGGACACTGAGATCATACCTGAGCTGAAGGCAGTGGCTTAACCCACTGAGCCACTCAGGCGCCCCTGACATGCATTTAAATCACTTAGATGGCTTGGTAGTTCCTTGGCTTAAGGGTAGTCAATTGTGTTGACCCTTGGAGTTTATGTGAGCTTCTTAGTTATAAAGACAGCACTTTCACCTTTGGGATTCCCAGCCTTGAAAACTGCTATACACTCTCAGATCTCTCATAACTTGCCCAAATAGGAGCCAGCTTCAACTGAGGTGCATTAGAACTTCCCCTGGGCATTTCTACCCACCATCCATAAAGGCAGCTAAGCAAACAAGAGCTGTGAGAGGAATACAAGAAAATCATAGAAAAATAATCTTGTTTCAACAAGTACCTATCTGGACTCTTATTCAATCACTCTCAAAGAAGAAATGCCTTCCAAACATAGAATTAATTTTACCCAAAGCCTTCTGTACTTTTCTCCATATTCATATCTATTTGGCAGTAAGACATAAATTCATCTCTTTAGAACTCATTTTATTTCTTTTAAACATTAATTAATGAATGGAAAATTTCTGAAAAGTAGAACATCCCCCTGACAGCAAATGCAAAATGTGCAAAAGGAGGTAGAGAGGGAAGAGAGAAGCTTCTCTTTCATCCTGGCCCCTAGTCACCTGTTCCTTTTCTAGAAGCTAACTCTCACAGTTGCAGAGACAATCTTCAAATATAAACATGTATATCCTTTCTTTTTTTTCAAATAGTATGTTATAGATTTTCTTTTGCACCTTGCTTCCTTGCTGTATCTATATCTATCTCTGTCTCCATATGTAAAAAATAGCCATTTTTGTTTTCAATGTGAATTGCATATGTTTCTTTTTTAAAAAGAAAATTACTTATTTTTTTTACGGAGAGAGAGAGAGCACAAGAAGGAGAGCGGCAGAGGGAGAGGGAGAAGCAGGATCCCTGCTGAGCAGAGAGCCAAACATAGGGCTGAATCCCAAGACCCTGGGATCATGACCTGAGCAAAGGCAGATGATTAACTGACTGAGTCACCTAGGCATGCCCCTTACATATCAATTTCTCGTATTATTTTTAATAGCTGTATTGTGTTTCTTTGTGTGGCTATAGTATAATTTCTTTAACAGAGCCCTTGTTCATAGTCACTTACATTGTTACAAAGCTCTCATATTACGACACTGAATATCTTTGTGGCAATATAATTTCACTCAAGTGCAAGAATACTCTAGATAAATTCCTAGAAGTGAAAATGCTAAGAAAAAAGATGTGTCATACATATATGGCTGCATTTCTCTCCCTAAATTATTGTCCCAATTCTAACTCTAAGATTTCCTATTTCTTTATATTACTGGACTTTCAGATCTTTGATGATTGGGTATGTTAACATGAGAATTTTTATGCAGCTTTCATTTGACTTCCTCCTAATATAAGGGAGATTAAATATCTTTTCATATGTTTAGAAACCATTCTCTCTCTAGAAAGAGAGAATTTAATTCCTAACTTGGAATTGCAAGACCTATTATGAAGTTAAAACATTATTTTAGAAATATAGCAATAGGGTGCCTGGGTGGCTCAGTCAGTTAAGCATCTGTCTTCAGTTCAGTTCTTTTCTGTGAACTTTCCATTTTTTAGCCTTTTTTTTTTTAATTGTGTTCTCGGTCTTGTGGATTTGTGGGAGCTGCTTTACATTAATTGCTAAGTGTAAGTATTTTTCCTAAGGTTTTGTCTTTGTTTTCTGGTTTTTGTTCAGGGTTGTTGTCTTTTGATGTTGTTGTCTTTTGCCAAACAGCATTCTTTTTTAATTATATTGTATTGCCGTGCTAACAAATTTTATGACTCTGTGTTATATTTAGAAAGTATTTCCCAATGCCAAATTAATTTTAAAAATTATCTCATTATATTTTCTGCCTTTATGGCTTTATATTCTTTACTTATACATTTCATCTGGAAAAATTTTTTTGTATAAGGAATTAAGGAGGTATATGTAAAAACATTTTCTGTAGAAGTATATCTAGTTGTCTTCATACTAATGTGAATAACGTATTTTTCCATGATAAGAAATGCTGCTTATATCATAATCATATTCTTTTATCTATTTGGCTTTATTGCTAGATTTCTATTTTTTTTAAAGATTTTGTTTATTTATCTGGGAGGCAGTGAGCAAGAAGAGAGTGCATGAGTGGGAGGAGGGGCAGAGGGAAAGGGAGAAGCAGACTCCCCACTGAGTAGGGAGCCCAATGTGGGGCTCGATCCCAAGTTCCTGGGATCATGATCTGAACTGAAGACAGATGCTTAACTGACTGAGGCACCCAGACACCCTATTGCTATATTTCTAAAATAATGTTTTAACTTCATAATAGGGCTTGTAATTCCAAGTTAGGAATTTAAATTCTCTCTTTTTTCTTTCCTTTCTTCTCTACCCCTCTCAGTGCATGCTCTCCTTCTTTTTCTAAAATACCCTGCTGTGCACAAATGGCTATAGACACATGAGAAAATGCTCAACATGACTCATCATCGGGGAAATACAAATAAAAATTATGATGAGATATCACCTCACACCTGTCAGAATTGCTAAAAATAACAACTCAAGAAACAACAGATGTTGGTGAGGATGTGTAGAGAGGGGAACTCTCTTATACTGCTGGTGGGAATGCAAACTGGTGCAGGGATTCTGGAAAGCAGTATGGAGTTTCCTCAGAAACTTAAAAATAGAACTACCCTATGATCCAGCAATTGTACTACTAGGTATTTACTCAAAGGATACAAAAGTACTGATTTGAAGGACAACATGCACCCTGATGTTTATAGCAGCATTATCAACAAGAGCCAAACTATGGAAAGAACCCAAATGTCCATCAACTGATGAATGAATAAAGATGTCACACACACACACACACACACACACACACACACAGGACTATTACTCAGCCATCAAAAATAATGAAATCTTGCCATTTGCAATGACATGGATTGAGCTAGAGTGTATTATGCTAAGCAAAATAAGTTAGAGAACAACAAATACCATACAATTTCACTCATATATGGAATTTAAGGAACAAAACAAATGAACATAAGGGAAGGGCAAGGAGAAAAAGAGGGAAGCAAATCATAAGAGACCCTTCACTCTACAGAATAAACTGAGGATTAATGTAGGGAGGTGTCTGGGGGATGCGTTAAATGGGTGATGAGCACCCTAATACGTAAGTGATGAAACACTAAATTCTACTCCTGAAACCAATATTACCTTATATGTCGACTAACTAGAAATTAAATTAAAATTTGAAGAAAAAAAAAAAACTTTCTGAGAGCTCTATTTGACATCATGTTCTATACCCAAAAATAGCACCAAAGGGTGCTCCATAACATAGAAACATAACAAGAAAACAATTACAAAGATTAAAATAACACTTTTACTACAAAATATACATACAACTTTCTTTTTAGAATGGAAAGATTTAAAAATAAAGTATAAGAATGAAGCCCCATGCTTCACAATTATACAACATTTGAACATCTTCATTGGTTTCTTGTATGTTATTTTCCTTTCTTTTACTGCCAGAATATTTTAAATAAAATTATAAACACCAAATACTTTCTTCTATAAATACTTTAATACGTCTCTCTAATGAAGAAGAATTTTTAGAAATATAATCAAAGGACCATTATCATACTTAACAACATTAGCAATAATAATTTTGTATCAGCCTATATCCAGTCCATGTTCCAAACTTCCTTCCCCATTATCTCAAAAACATCTTTTTATAGTTGATTTACTTGAATCTGAATCCAAACAAGTTTCATATATCACATTTGAATTATTTCTGTATTAAGTTTCTTTTAATTCATAACACTTTCCTTCTTTCTTCTAGTTCTCTTTAACTACCCTCCCCTATAAGATTATTCCTTTTAAACGAGGTCCTATAGGATTTTTCTTGCACTGTGTCTTTGATTCATATATTTGTGAATTAATTAATTTATTTGTCTAGACTTATTTTCTATATATAATGGTTGGAAGTATAAACTAGATTCAGAAATTCAGTTTCATTTTATTTTATTTTATTTGGTAATATATAAATGGTTCTTTGTGGTTCTTATTGTATTACATTGGAGACACATAATACTTGATTTTCCTATTTTTTGTGATGCTCAGAGTAATCAAGAAATTCAGCTTTAGGGGTGCCTGAGTGGCTCAGTGGGTTAAAGCCTCTGCCTTTGGCTCCGGTCGTGATCCCAGGGTCCTGGAATCGAGGCCCGCATGGGGCTCTCTGCTCAGCAGGGAGCCTGCTTCCCCCTCTTTCTCTCTGCCTGCCTCTCTGCCTACTTGTGATCTCTGTCTGTCAAATAAATAAACAAACTCTTTAAAAAACACATTTTAAAAAATTCAGCTTTATCAATTATAAAGTTGCCATTGACCATTTATCTCATGGCTTTAGCAGCCATTGATGATTGCTATCCAGATCAGTTATTGTATTAGGGTCTGCAAAGTGGGAATCTTCTAATTCTATTATTCCTTATCAATTTATTAATTATATTTCTTCTATACATTTCTGTTCATATGATCAATATAAAACACTTATTTTCCCAAATACTTTTATTACATTTTTACCTCATCAGAAAACAAAAGGCTATTATTCAAAATAATGGCAATAATTTTATAGTAGGAAATAAAGAAACAAGTAGGTTTTTAGTTGTCCTTTACTGGAAAACAACAACAACCAATTAATTTCCAGCACATAACTTACTGTCAAAAAGGATAACTACCTAGGACACATGTATAAAAACGTGTAACATTAGCAAATTACATGAGGATACAATAATATAGTGCAATATTAGACTTTTAAACAAAACTTGTTGAAATTTTTATTAAACTTTAATTAATATAAATTCCCACTGGAATATAATTAACTGAAGACAAAGATTTTTGTCTATTTTGTTCAGGTCTGAAAGAAAGAAGCTTGACATCACAGGTTCTTGGTAAATATTTATTGAATCCATATTGAATTAATGAGTGAGATAATTTCAATTTCAAGTAGTTAACAGTAATTACATCAAACGATAAGAGAATGAAGAGGAAAATCCACTCTGGTTATTTGTGGCAACAGTTAATAGTTTACCACTGAGAGTTAATAACTCATATTAGAAATCTCTGTGTGTTACCATATGTAAAGTTTAATGGCTTTAAATTATTTACCTACTTCCCTTGCTAGTAAAGCACAAACGTCTCTGAGGTGAAGAATCAGTATAATAGTTTTTATTTCTCCCATTAGTATCCTCTAATCCTATTTTTCTAGTCCAAAGCAATTTCAAATTAAGCATCCTCCATGCTTAACAAATAACTTGTTGGATGGATGAATACAAAATTCATTCATTTACTGTGGTTGCTCGTTAAAAAAAAAGGAGTGTTTTAAGATTTCTTGCTATTTTACTTAATTATACTATTACTAGGATGGGGACAAATATATTCATAAGTCCCTCCTGAAGGCACAATTTAAAAATAATCTCATGATGCCACATATATTTCATAAAAAAAGAAGATGCCCTTGCTTAGAAATACTGGCCTACTGATTCTCCTCCAGCTTTTCTGTTAACCCTTTCTCTTTTTATGTGCCTCCTCTTCTTTTCATCTCTTACATGTAAAGGATAATGTTCATTTATTTTCCTTTAGTGAATTCATTGACTTTTACATGTCAACTAGGAGTTACATAATTTAAAAAATTTTTTAAAGTTACATAATTTTTAAAGTCTTTAAACTCTAATTTTAAAGTTTTATTTACTTAAGTTATCTCTACACCCACCATGGGGCTTGAACTTAAAACCCCAAGATGCACGCTCTTGTGACTGAGCCAGCCAGATGCCCCAAGAGTTACTTAAATTTTTATCTCTCTTTCTCTCACACACATGCACTCACACAAACTATATCACCTGCTCTGACCTTTATCCTGTGCTCTGAGTCTGCAATTCTAGTTGTACAATGCTTCAAACATGTCTAAAGGCAAGTCCCAAATAGAATTCCAAAACAATTCCACTGTATTCTATAGAAATTATTATTTCTATCAATGGTACCATTTTCTTAGTCTCTCAAGCTTAAAACCTTGTTATCACCCTTATCTCCTTGACACATTTGCCATCCACCTACAATTAATCACTAAGTCCCATTGGTTTGACTTCCTTAATCTCTTGAACTGGTCTCTTCTGTTCCATTCCCATGATCCCGTTTCTCATTATCTCTCAGCTGAATTATCATAATGGCCTCTTAATTGGTCTTCAGTCTTTCTCTACTCCAATTTTGTCTTCTGCTACAAATTAGTCTTCCTAATGCACAACTCTAAGCGTATCACCTTGCTGCTCACAAAACCCAGTAGTTCCCATTTCTTAGAAGATTAAGTATAAACTATTTTGATTGGGATTTATGACCTTTGTCTGAATCTTCCATAAGATATGCCCCAGTATCCAGCCAGAGTGAGTTATTTCCTACTTCCCAAGAATTCTAGGATTACACTCTATTTCTTTATGTTTCTCTCCATCTGACATGTCTCCATTCCACAGCCCTTTTCTTTGTCCATAAAAATACCCTCAAAACACTGCACAAATGCTCTAGGCTTCTAGAAGACTTTTTATTCACGTTTTTATCATACTGCATTTTTTCTCTTTGCTGAATGTTTACTACACTCTGTAATTTCTTCTCTTAGAACAATTATCACATGTGACTTTATACTGTGAGATTTATATACTTAACTGGATATCTCTGTTAGGAAAGAAGACAAGTTTTTAAATCTAGTCACATTCTTTTTTCCTCACTCACAAGACATGGTATGGTATTTTGTATACTGTAAAGCCTTACAAGTATATGTTCAATCAGCTTCAAGAGGTGTTTGTGATAATTCTGAAAAATCAACTATACTGTCTACATTGAAAGAAACAGCCCTGTTAAAATGGCTACTGTGCTGACATCAGCCAACTGTTACCCAATACTGACTCAGAGAAGGGCAGTAAAGTAAAAATGTACAGTACATTTAAAATGGCTACTGTGCTGACATCAGCCAACTTTTACCCAATACTGACTCAGAGAAGGGCAGTAAAGTAAAAATGTACAGTTTTCACTATGAAAACTTAGAAGATAGGAACTGTGATTTCTGTTTCCTTTTTGCACATCACATAGAAACTAATACAAGGCTAATCATACTGTGACTAATACATTCTTGATAATTTATATAAACTATAATATTTGCTTCTAAAATTTTTCAAATAACAAACCTTCATTATTTTGAATCAATTGATCAAAGTCCTCAAATATCTAAATTTGATTTTCAATCCTCTAATGAGAATTACTAAAATCATAACAAAAAAACCCTTAATTTTAGCAATTAAATTGCTGTAAATAACCTCTAGGTAGTAGGTATACACAAAGCCAAATCTCTACCATTTTTCTGTTTACCATTTATTTGTCTTCTGCCATCCTGCTGCGCATGAAGACTGTTGTGCATAATGACTGTCCTGGGGCTGCCAGACCCTTCTTTATCAAAGACAGATTGATTCATAAAGCACATATGAAGGACATCTTATTTATTTTATTTTACTTATTTTTACATAAACTCTACCCTCAATGTGGGGCTCAAACTCACAATCCTGAGATCAATAGTCACATGCTCTACTGACTGAACCAGCCAGGCACCCCTACTTGAGATATTTTAGGTTTTCAAAAGTACACGTTCACACTAAAAGGTGTTTATGAAGAATAGAATCAAAGAGACACCACAAATCATCTCTGCAAGTTCAAGTTACAATGACTTACTAAAAAATTAAGACTATAGCAAGCTCTAATTCAGAGCTTCTCACCATTCCAACCAGAGTTGGAGTGGTAGGAAGCCTTAAAAATTTAAAAAACCTCTATAGTTGTTTGGTGCCACCAAATGAATATAAGTTATTGTAAAGCATCTTAGTTATTTGTAATGGTCCTAGGAATGGATGGATATATAAATACTTATGACATGCTTAAGAATGACATATCTCAGAGGCACCTGGATGGCTCAGTAGGTTAAGTGTCCAACTCTTGGTTTTGGCTCAGGTCATGATATTGGGGTCATGGGATTGAGCCCAGCGACAGGCTCCATGCTCAGCAGGGATTCTGCCTGAGAATTCTTCTCTCCTTTTCCCTCTGCCCCTCCCCTGCTGGTTCTCTCTCTTTCTCAAATAAATGAATAACTTTTTTTTTTTTTAATGGCATACCTCAGTTATAAAGCCGTGGTAGGTAAAACTGCAGGTCTGTGGTAAGAAGGTTGAGCTTTTTCCCCTCCACTGGATATCTTGAGAAAGGAAGGATAACTGGATTAAACAAACATTGATGAAGTATGACTTAGGGAAATAGAACAGGAAGAATTCTGCTCTACTCCTGTCTCAGAAGAATTCATTTTTGTTTCTGGTTTCATCCCTAACTAATTGGAAGTACACTGGCAAAACCTTTAGCTTCTGTGGATCCCAGTTTCTTCTTATACTATACAAGGACGTTGAGCTATGTGATCATGATGGGCCCTTTCTGCTTTCTTCTTAAGGAGAAACAGGCAATGAACTCATAATTAGTAATATAATTTCAGATAATTAATGCTATGTAGAAAATAAAGGGGGCCAAAAGAGTGACTAGGAGTAAGGAGGTGACATTAAACTGAACTGAGGCATATGAAAATGTGGGGGAAGCATGCTAGGGAGAACAGGAAATGCAAAAGGCCCAAGGCAGAAAAAAGACCACCATGGAGGCTGGGGTAGTAATGAGTTTGAGGAGGTGAGTTTATGGTGAAGAGTTTGAATTTGAGTTTACTACTATGGATAAAGGAACCCATTAAAGAGTTTGACACTAGGGGTGCCTGGGTGGCTCATTGGGTTAAAGCCCTGCTTTCAGCTCAGGTCATGATCCCAAGGTCCTGGGATCGAGCCCCGCATGGGGCTCTCTGCTCAGCAGGGAGCCTGCTTCCCCCCCTCTCTCTCTGTCTGCCTCTCTGCCTACTTGTGATCTCTGTCTCTCAAATAAATAAATAAAATCTTAAAAAAAAAATGAGTTTGACACTAGAAAGTGATCTGATCTGATGTAAGCTTTAAGATAATTACCTGAGGAGTTATGTGGGGAATAGACTATAGAGAAGCAAGAGTGGGAGTAGGTAAGGGAGAAGGATGAGGATGGTGGTATGGACTAGGGCTTTAGTAGTGAGTCAATGGTGAGAAATAATTAGACCTAAAACTATGTTTAGGAGAAAGCAAACACAAGATCTGCTAATGGATTGGATGTGGGATATGAGGGAAAAAGATGGATAAGGATGCTTAATTATTGGCGTGTCAAAAACATGGTTTTATCTATAGTGATTAATTAATATATGGGCTTATTGGTAACTTGTCACAATTCAGATGTATATGTGGCTGGATTTCAGTAGTGATGTCAAAGTTGAAAATGGAGAGTTGGGAGATCTCAGTTTATAGATGGTACTTAAAACCATGGAACTGGATAAAATCTGAATGCTTTCACATTCACCTTTTTATTATCTACCTGCAGAAAAATTGGATCAGGTACATTAAGTAATTCTTATTAAATTACTTGCCATGGTATTTTAAAGTTTTCTATGCTAATTTAATGAAAGGATACAGATAAGGAGAGAAGCTATGAAGTGTGCTTCTGAAAATACATGGTTTCAGTTGTAGCTTAATTTAAGACTTTACTGTTGGTGTTTTATAACCTCGCAGTATTTTCCAGGCATACCTTCACCTAATGTTTTCTTTATCCAACTGAGAGGGAAGACAAGTTTTATCATCTATATTTACTTTGATTGTATCCCATTACCATTTAGATCCTGATCTATCCAAAGCCAATTGATTTCCAATTAAGAACAAAGTTTTCTTTAATTTTAAATCCATTTAATTAATTGTTTTAATTCAAAACTTAACAGAGTTGCAGGAAAAAGCTTGATTTAAAGTTTATTCTTAATGAAGAAAACAGAAGACTGCAGAAACTAGAAACATAAGCTTCAGTTGTTAACAATAAGGTCTTTCTCTTTTATAATAGAATCTTGAGTAGCACCCTTATTTCCCCCTTTTTGTTAGGTTTCTAAGATAAACATTTAAGTCTGCTTTACATTAATGGTATGAAAGACAAAGGTTTAGTTCCTTAATAGACAAAGTCTTAAAAATCAATAAGTAAATAATGTTGCATATCCCAACAACAACAAAAATTATACAAAGCATAGAATTAGGAAGTTCATATAAAAAAGATGTCTAGGGGCACCTGGGTGGCTCAGTGGGTTAAAGCCTCTGCCTTCGGCTCGGGTCGTGGTCTCAGGGTCCTGGGATCCAGCCCCGCATCGGGCTCTCTGCTTGGTGGGGAGCCTGCTTCCTTTCCTCTCTCTGCCTGCCTCTGCCTACTCTCTGTCAAATAAATAAATAAAATCTTTAAAAAAAAAAAAAAAAGATGTCTAACCTCAATTTATGCCCACTGTACTTGGATCTTATTTTAGAATAATAAAGTCTAATTTAGAGAAATCTGACACATAATTCTTTAATCTCTGTAACTGCTCATACATTTCACTTTCCTTAGTTCCCTAAACTATCTCTCTTGAGTCTGCATTGTCCTCCTCATTCATCTCTGGTTTTAATCATGATCAGCAGAATCACTTTAGATCTAAGCTGAAGGAAAGTAAGGCAGTAGAAGTAGGAAATATTGCTGGTCTTAATTATCAATCACTAATTCGGAGCTCTCTCCTGAATTTTGACTTTTTTTTGGATACATTTTCTAAATCTTCTTTATGCTCTTATTTTCCCACTTTCCATTAATCTAGTTTTTGAAATTTGTTTTCAGTATTTATTTTTACTGTCCCTTCTGCATCACTTTATATATCAAAATGTTTAAGCCTTTCTTGAAATTTCCTAAAGGGATGGGGTGCCTGAGTGGCTCAGTAAGTTAACCTTCTACATTCAGCTTAGGTCATGATCGCAGGGTCCTAGGATGGAAGCCCCAGAGTCTGGCATCCTCCTCAGCGGAGAGCCTGCTTTTCCCTTTTCCCCACTTGTGCTTTGCTTTCTCTCTCTCTCAAGTAAATAAATAAAATCTTTTAAAAAGTTTCCTACAGGGAAACCCAATTAAAATTACCACTGAACGCTAATTAATATGTAAATGTTTCCTTGAAAGGTAGAATAGAAATGTTTTTGAAAATTCATACCAAGGAAAGGACTCTCAAAAATGACATTTTAGCATTGAAAACTGGCAGTTGTATTTAATACAGATATTGCTTCTAGCAGGTAACAGGAAAATTGCTCTTAGAATAAAAACATTTCTTTGAAGAATATCTTAAATTGCTCTTAAATACCCAGAAGCTAGATGTTAGAAGCTAAGAAGCTAAAAACTTATTTTTTCCTCAAAAGGGAGTAATAGCTTGATCAGAGTGAGCCTGCCAGTCACGCCAGGTCTATTTTGAAGACGGAAGTGAGGCACTTTCTTGGTAGAAGGCAAAGAGTTAAACAAAGCAGTTCCTTCTCTCTCCTCTTTACAAAGGCACTTACTAAATTTAAAAAAAGAATTTTTTTTTTTTGTTAAGTTCTCCTTTGATGTCATTCTACTCTATCGTAGTATTAGATCCAGTTTTGGCTATTTCTAACTTTTTAGCTATGTGGTGACTAACATATTTCTTTATTGGCTTACTAACAAGATTTAACACTCTTGAATAGATAGAGCAACCTATGGACAGAGACATGTGGTAAGAACAAAAGGCTTTAACAATAGCTGCTGCAATATTAGGTCCAAGGGTGGTCTTCATGTGAACAATAACATTAAAATATATTGTACCATATATTGTTCTTCTTGGAACCAACATCTAAGACAGCTGATCAGCCATTACCTGGGACCCACTCACTGACAGTGGTACAGTTCTGACTCGAGCCAGGATCCTGAATTGGCCACCTCACATGCAGTGGAGGCAGGTGGACGCCACAGTCCTTAGGTGAGTGCTACACCTTTGAAGCAGAAGCCACCTTCCCATCAATCTAGCATTTGCCCAACTGACAAATCCAGACACTGGCAGCTAGTCTGCAACTTTTGGAGATGTTGTTCTCCTAAAAGGAGACAGAGACAGTTTGGCTTTGAAGGACCTACCCTATATCTCTACCCCTGAAACTCAGAGTCCAAACTCAGTACTGAACTGGGTTCCCTTTTGGCAAAAACCATTTTTTTTTTCCCATTAAACTCTCAATCTTTTATCCTTAGCCTTTATGTTTCATGTTTGATTTTCTTCCTTTCAGTCATAAATTAGTGGCAGAATTAGCTAGGTTGATAATTATTGGTTAAAAAATAGACTTTGCAAACTAGGGGTTGAAAAAGCATATCTTGATAGAACAAACTTAATAGCAACCAAAGCAGGGCTTTCTTTTAGTGTGAAAAGAAATTATTTTTGGAGTTAAGAAACTATTAAATTGAATCTCTACCAACCCACTCTCAGATAATAACCCATCAGAAACAGCATTAGGAAAAAAATATAAAAGAATGTTGATGGAGTATGTGGGCTGAGAAGACTTGGATAAAACACAAAATGTATCCATTTGATGCAAAATAGAAATAACTATTAATTTGAACCATTTTTTTAAATCAAAAGCCAACTCTTCCATCAAAGTGCATTCTACAGTAAATATGCAAAAATGGACTTCTTTGAAATACCTGAGAAATTAAAAAGTCAACTCTGATTTCAAAGAATGAAACTTTTTCTTATAACTTTTTTAGGTATTAAGTACTTCTTTACCCCAAAATTTATATTCTTAGAAAAATACTCATTGAGGAAGGTGGTCCATGATAGTGACATTGGAAGACCCTGATTTCATCTCCTCCCACAGACATACTGAATCCACGCCTACATACACAACAATTCTTCCTGAAGAAGAATTGAAGGCTGACTGAACAGCTTCTGTACAGCAAATGAGAGAGGGATGACACAGAGAAGGGTGGAAGGGACAGAGAAATGATATTGATGGAAACCCCATCCCACACATACAACCTGACAACTTTTGTTAAGAAAGGATATCATGAAGGGGCCTGTGCAGGTCTCACCTACTCTGGGGTACAGGGTAAAATACAAAACAAAACAAAACAAAAACCAAACCAACCAACCAACAACAACAAAAAAACCCACAATGGTATAAAAGGCAACTAAACTATAAATGAAGGAGATCCATTTACTAACCATAGATCATCTGCCATGTGGGCAATGAACTGCTGGTACTCACCATGGTTGAAGGCACTGGAGAGTGCCAACTTTTTTTTTACTTTCCCCTTCTATTTTGATGGGATATATGGGAACAGGGTGCAAGAGCTTGAGCCAGCCTGCTAGGGCCATATCAGTCCACCCCTGGTCCCTGGAACACACCAGCTCCAACCATCCCATCAAGGTGGTTCTGGGTTGTGAGCTCCAGGCTGCAGGTCTAGCCAACCCAGTGAAGCAGCACTGGCATGCCATGCCCCATGATATTCTCAGCCCATGCCCATTCCAGCTCCAGTCATGCCACTGGAGTCATCCTGACACAGAGCACCCTGGAGTCCCCCAGCCCAAGCCCATTCAAGCTCCAGCCATCTGCCATGGAGACCCTGGTGTAGAGTACCACAGGAACTTCCCATCCACAATCACTCCAGCTCTAACCATCCTGCTATGTGACCTGAGTGTGACCTGTGGCCCTGGCATAGCACACCTTAGGATCCCCAGATTCTGCCTGCACTAACTCCTTGACCAGCCAAGGAAGCCTTAGTGAATGGCACCCTGGGACCCTCTAGCCCATGCCCACTTCAGTTTTAACTTGTCCTTCAGGGCAGTTTTAAAGTAGAAAAAAAAGTTTTTACCCCATGGCAACAGGACAAAAAAGAAACTTAGCTCATTTCTCCAAGGAAACTTATTGGAAATAACATGTTCACTTGATTATGTGAATTTAAATATAATCTAAGTGTTTTAGCATATAACCTGTAGGGGTTTTGTGTGTGTGTGTGTGTGTAAGTGTCCCCCTTACCCTAGGACATTTTTTTTTTGAAAATCAAAACAATGTCTAAGACATTGCCAGAAGAAACTATTTATTACATGAAAAAGAGTTATAATTATATGACAAGTTAAAACCTTTTCTAATTATTAAAAATATATTTTTAAAAATCTGAAGATATGGGCATTTTTTAGGTTTAACATTCTGGAGTATAATCTGTACAAAACAAAGTCTTAAAATCTCAGTGTTTATAGGGTTAAAAAATCATCTAGTCCCCAAGTTTCTATTATGTGTAATTCATTCTACAAAATGTCTCATCAAGCTTGTTCAGTTTCTGTTTAAACAAATCTAGTGAAAGTTCAAAACATGGATACCTGTATCCAGCAATGTGTTACTTGTTTCATTTTTAGTCTCTGAAAAAACAGTCAATTCTCATTATTTGTGGATTCTGTACTTCAAAATTTGCCTATACACAAAAAATTAATTTGTAACCTCAAAATAAATACTCAGAGCATTTTCACAGCCATTCATGGACATGCACAAAGTGGCAAAAATTTCTTAATTATAGGACATGCTCCCTCCCAGCTGAGGAGCAAAACAACACTCTGCCTTCTTGTTTTACACCTCAATCTGTAAACAAATGTTCTTTTTGGTGATCTATTTAGAGCCATGCTTCGGGATTTTTGGTTGTTTCTTTGTTGTTTTTTTTTTTTCATTTTTGTGGGTTTTTTGTTGGTGATTTCATTTAAAACAGCCCCCAGTCTTAATGTTAAAGTGCTGTCAGGTGTTCCTAGCACAGGCTGTGCTGTACCTTATAAGAGAAAACATAACTGTTAGGAAAACTTCATTTAGGAAAAATGTAGAGTGCTGTTGGCCATGAGTTCAATATTAATGACTCAACAGTATATATTTAACATGGCAACTTTAAACAGAAACACACATAATACAAAGTTATTATTGATCTGCTGACAAAAAGTTGTAAACAGTGACTCATAGGAACCTAACCCTACATTTGTCATAGTAGCAAAGATTCAATATTCACTATGCAACGTTCAGTTTTCGTGGCGACATTATAGAACATTCACATACTGTGACAACTTAAAACCTTGTCTAACGGACTGCACAAAAAAGCATATCACAAATAGCCAGTATAGGAATGAGTACTGAACTTTCCTTTGTGTATCTTAGTAGATTCAAATGACAGTGTAGAACTTTAGATTCTTTCTCACTGCTGAAAGAATGCATTTTATGGTATCACTTCTAATTTCTAATGAGAAAAAAGATAATTACAAATCATATTACCTATGATTATTATGCCTGTCAACAAGACTTCTATTGTGCTTTTTTCTGTCAAGAATTCTTTTTTGCAAAAATAGCCATAAATTATAGCCCACTGAAGTGAGTTCATAGTCAACCCCCATAGAAGTGACATAAAAACAGCAAAACCATATTAACCTTGGCTAGAAAAAGTAGTGACATGATAGAGAAATATGATAAGAAGAAGACTTTTAAATCATCATTGAAATTTGTAATTTGTAATGTTTTTCTAGCATGAGAATTCAATGGCAATTCTTCAGAAATAACCTTCACACTCCTCTTTATTCATTTTATCCTGAATGTACATGTAAAGTGAGACAGATTTATAGTAAATTCTTCACTGAAAATAGTAAGTACATTGGGCCGCATTTGCTCTAGTCCTTACCTTTAGAGTAGTACAATGCAAGGCATGTCAATTGTCTTATGTGAGTAGCCAAACACCCATGGTAGAGATGAGAAAAATTTATTTTTCTCTGCTTATAAAAAGAAGAAGGCATTGGTCCCCCTCCCATTTTGTAAATAAAATCTCTCCAGGAGCCATATAGCCCCTGCATGTGTCAACTTGTAAAAATATCTACCTAAAGAAGTCTTCAAGTTTTGGAGCTTCATTCCTTTTTGACACATAAATCCCTACTGAGATGGCCCTCCAGACTTCCAGGCACTTTGGGATTTAAGCTAGGGACCTAGTCTAAGCTCTGATCAGTTGATTTTCTTGGAAGATAGAAGTTTTAGTATTCTTTCAAATTAGAGAAATTAAGTAGACAAATGACTACAGAACTAATTTTCATGGTATGTGAGATTTTTTTTATGTTCTAAAGAGAAATGAAAACAAACATTCTCTGATTTTATAGTTTTTAAGCTTCTGTGGCCCAAGAGCTAGAGCAGGAGCATTGAGAAATCCAGGGAAGTTTTACTTCCCCACATTTATGGTCTAGCCTTATAATTCAGGTCTCACCTGAATAATAAAAGAGTTAAGAGTTAGACTAATTTGGCTAAAGAAGAGTTTACTTAAATGAAAATAGAAATGATGAGCCTGAAAAAGTAGCCTACATATATACGCTTCTGAGAACTAAGAGTATCAGGTCAAGGATACCCTATTATATTCATCCAAAAGTATTATGATGACTTTCAAGGCCTTGTTAATCAAAGATGTTTATATATCCACTGCAGATTTCTTTTTTTTCTATTTATTTCTATTTTATTTTATTTTATTATGTAATGTTAGTCATCATACAATACATGATTAGTTTTTGATGTAGTATTCCATGATTTATTGTTTGTATATAACCCCAGTACTCCATGCAATATGTGCCCTCCCTAATCACCAGGTCAACCCATCTCCCCAACCCACTCCCCTCTCGAAACCCTCAGTTTGTTTCCCATAGTCCATAGTCTCTCACAATTTGCTTCCCACTCTGATTCCCCCCCTTCATTTTTCCTTCCCTTCTCTTAATGTCCTCCATGCTATTCCTTATGTTCCACACATAAGTGAAACCATATGATAATTGACTTTCTCTGCTTGACTTACTTCACTTAGCAAAACCCCCTCCAGTTCCATCCATGTTGATGCAAATAGGGGGTATTCATCCTTTCTGATGGCTGAGTAATCCACTGGAGATTTCTAACAAGTGTCTGGTATATTCAAATGTGAGAGAGGCTCAAAGCAGTAGTAAGTCTCTAGTTAAAAAAAAAAAAAAGAACTAAACTGAAATAAAATCTGAAAAAGCCATGGTCTTTAGAAAAGACTGGGGACTCTGATTCTTTGAAGTCTGATACAAATTCAGTATAATAACTTAAAGTAATTTAACCACATAGACCTAGCCCAGAATGTGCCCAAAGGAGAAAACACCTCCTTAAGCTTGGTTTCTGCTGTTACCTTCACCACACTTTACTCTTGCAATGACCTCTAGGAGTTATCATTCAAACCAACTGTAAATTGGACTTGGTATCAAAAGGACCAAGTGAAATTTCAAGTATTTTTCCTTTAAAGGTTAAAGTAAAACTCTCAAACTTAGGTTATGTTTTTATTCCATTAAATGAAGTTAAATAGAGATCTAAATATCAGCTATAAAATCTTTCCAAATGTAAATTCTAATCCAAATTTCAAGAGGGATGTGAGATTCTCTTGAGGGACCAGGGTTTTATGAATATAAATTTTTGGTATACTGTGTGCCAAAGCTTCCTCCTTCTGTAAACATAAAGACTAGCAGAACATAACATAAAATAACATGAATTTTATCCATGGATTTAATCTTTTCTTCTTGAATCTAGTTCATAAACACAGACACACAGGTATCTGCCTTTGCCTTGAGATTAGACTTGCTGATGGGGAAAAAAGAAGTTGCTCTCTAATAAAATCCATATCCTCAAAATACTGAGGTAAAGGAGGAAGTGGTCCGAGATGGTAGTGTAGGAAGAGCCTGAACTCACCTCCTCCCAGGGACACACCAAATCTATAGCTACATAGGGAATAATTCCGGGTGAAAAAGAACTGAAAACTATCCACAACAAAAGATCCACAAAAGGGTCACATTGAGATGAATAGGAGAGGCAGAGACCAAACCCCCTTGCCCTCAGTAGAGCAATCCACAATAGAGATTGATCTCACAGGTCTAGAGCTTTTTCCTGTGCAGTGAGAGGTTTTCACCCCAAATCAGGCAATCCAACCTCTGTCACTTGCACTGGAGAAGATGGGGCTCTAAAAATGTCTGACCTTAGAAACCAGTGTGACTGGGGGTGAGAGGCAAGATGGTGGTGGAGGAGCAGATTGAAAATGAAATCAAATCCCAGGAGTTCAGCTAGATAGGTATCAAACCATTCTGAACACCAACAAACTCAACAGGAGATAGAAGAGAAGAGGAGCAGCAGTTCTAGGAACAGAAAAGTGGGGGCACCTGGGTGGCTCAGTGGTTTAAGCCTCTGCCTTCAGCTCAGGTCACGGTCTCAGGGTCCTGGGATCGAGCCCTGCATCGGGCTCTCTGCTCAGCGGGGAGCCTGCTTGTTTCTCTCTCTCTGCCTGCTTCTCTGCCTACTTGTGATCTCTGTCTATCAAGTAAATAAAAAAAGTAAAATTAAAAAAAAAAAGAAAAGTGACCACTTGAAAAGTAGGACATGCAGAGAAGTGAATCTGAAACCACGGGAAGATAGACCACAGGGGGCAGAGCTGGCTCCCAGAAAGTGGCAGAGCTGTGGAGCACAAAATCAGAACTTTTAGAAGTCTGCTCCACTGAGGGACATCACTCCAGAGGCTAAGCAGGGATGGAACCCTCGTGAGGACATTGTGGTCTCAGGTCCCGTGGGGTCACAGAAAGATCAGGGGTGTTTGACAGTTGCCAAACTATGGAAAGAACCAAGATTCCTTTCAATGGACAAATGGATAAAGAAGATATGGTCCATATATACAATGGAATATTATGCCTCCACCAGAAAGGATGAATACCCAACTTTTATGTCAACATGGACGGAACTGGAAGAGATTATGCTGAGTGAAATAAGTCAAGCAGAGAGAGTCAATTATCATATGGTTTCACTTACTTGTGAAGCATAAGGAATAACACATAGGATAGAGGGAGATGGAGAGGAGAAGTGAGTTGGGGGAAATTGGAGGGGGAGATGAACCATGAGAGACTGTGGACTCTGAGGAACAATCTGAGGGTTTTGGAGGGAAGGGGGTGGGGAGGGTTGGGTGAGCCTGTTGGTAGGTATTATGGAGGGCATGTATTGCATGGAGCAATGGGTATGGTGCCATAAACAATGAATTTTGGAATACTGAAAAGAAATGAAATAAATAAAATGGAAAAAAAAAGATTGGGAGTGTCTGAGTGTGGCAGAGCTGCCATGTATCAGAGCGGGGAAGCAGACTACAGAGAAAGAGCCAAAGAGTGAGCTTTCAGATTGGGGTTACCTTAAACCATTATCCAAGGCACAGTCAGGACACTGCTCTTCAAGCAGGGATCCCACAAGTGGCAGATATGGGGAGACTCATCTGCCTCCTCTGGGAGGAGCAGCATGGCAGGAATCCATTGGGTTTGGAGACTCCAAACAGGGCCATGTGCCCGAGATAGAAATGCTCAGTAATGGGGCTAGGTGAGCTCAGAGTGCAGCTGGAGACCAAGGAGACAGGAGTGATTCACTGCTAATCTCTGAGGGCGCAATGAGGAGTGGGGCTCTGAGTTCTTGGCTCCTACGGGCTGGAGATTGGGAGGCCACCATTTTCATTACTGTCCTACAAAGTGGTACAGAAAGCATTCAGGGAACAAAAGTTTTAGGAGCAAACCCGAACAGATTAATTAGCCCAGTCCCTGCCAAGGGTGGTGTAATTCTGCCTCAGGCAAAGACATTTGAGAATCACTGCAACAGGCCCCTCCCCCAGGAGATCAGCAAGAACATCCAGCCTAGACCAAGCTCACTGACCAAGAGCAGCGGAACTCTAGAGCTAGGAGAAAGCAACACATAGAATTCATGGCTTTTCCCCTATGATCCTTTAGTCCTGCAAAGTTAAATTTATTTTAATTTTATTTTTTTCTTATTCTATATTTTTAACTTTTCCTCTTTCCTCTTTTAACATTTTTAACTAGTTTCTCTTAATAAATATATACATATTATATATATATATACATATATATTAAGCCTTCATTGTTACAGCCATATTTTATCCCTTCCTTATTTTTTGTATTTTTGTATACATATAGGTGTTTAAGATTTTATTTATTTATTTGACAGAGACAGTGAGAGAGGGAACACAAGCAGAGGGAGTGGGAAACGGAGAAGCAGGCTTCCCACAGAGCTGGGAGCCTGATGCGGGGCTTGATCCCAGGACCATGAGATCATGACCTGAGCTGAAGACAGAGGCTTTAACTCACTGAGCCACCCAGGTGCCCCTAGGTTTTTTTTTTCTAAAAAATTTTCAAGTACAATTTCTTCTAATAGATTAAAAATATACTCTAATCTAGCACATGGCTTTGTTCTAGTCTCCAGCCTGAGCACATTCCTCCTCTTTTTTATTTTCTTTTTCCAACCAACTTATATTTTCAATTCCTTTTTTAGAACTTTAAAAAAATTTTCATCTTTCCAGTCATATTCCATCCATTCATCATGTTTACCCTTATTTTTGTATATATATAAGTTTTTCTTTCTTTAAAATTTTGGGAGGTAGTTTCTTCTAAGAGACCAAAATAAACCCAAAATCAAGTGGGTGGCTCTGTTCTATTCACCAGTTATATATATATGACTGGTATATATATTATATAATTTTTAAACTTTTATTTCTTTTTTCCCCATTTTTCCCCCTTGCCCCCCCCCAGTTTTGGATCTCTTCTGACCTCACTAGCGTACATTTTTCTGGGGTCTTTGCCACCCCTTTAGTATTTTATTCTCCCATTCATATATTCTTATCTGGATAAAATGACACGGCAGAAAAACTCACCACAAAAAAAAAAAAAAAAAAAGAACAAAAGGCAGTACCAGCTAGGGACCTAATCAATACAGACATTGGTAATATGTCAGAACTGGAGTTCAGAACAATTCTTGAGGTGCTAGCTGGGCTCAAAAGAGGCATGGGAGATATTAGAGAAACCTGTCTGGAGAGATAAAAGCCCTTTCTGGAGAAATAAAATAATTAAAATCTAACCAAGTTTAAATTTTTAAAAAGCTATTAATGAGGTGCAATAAAAAATGGAGGCTCTTACTGCTAGGATAAATGAGGCAGAAGAGAAAATTAATGATATAGAAGACCAAATGATGGAGAATAAAGATTCTGAGCAAAAGAGAGACAAACAACTACTGGACCATGAGGGGAGAATTTCAGAGATAAGTGATGCTATAAGATGAAACAATATTGGAATATTTGGGATTCCAGAAGAGGAAGAAAGGGAGAAGGGGCAGAAGGTATATTGGAGCAACTTACTGTAGAGAATTTCCCTAATATGGCAAAGAGAATAAGCATCAAAATCAGGAGGCACAGAGAAGGCCTCTCAAAATCAATAAAAATAGGTACACACTTGGTCATCTAATAGTAAAACTCACAAGTCTTAGTGACAAAGAGAAAATCCTGAAAGCAGCCCAGGACAAGAAGTGTGTAACATATAATGGTAGAAATATTAGATTGGCAGCAGACTTATCCAGTTATCCAATGGAAAGACCTGGCAGGCCAGAAAGAACTGGCATGATATATTTAGAGCACTAAATGAGAAAAATATGCAGCCAAGAATACCATATCCAGCTAGGCTACCATTGAAAATAGAAGGAGAGATAAAAAGCTTCCAGGACAAACAAAAATTAAAAGAATTTGCAAACACCAAACCAGCCCTACAGGAAATATTGAAAGGGATCCTCTAAGCAAAGAGAGAGCCTAAAAATAGTAGACCAGAAAGGAACAGAGACAACATACAGTAACAGTCACCTTATAGGCAATACAATGGCACTAAATTCATATCTCTCAATAGTTATCCTGAATGTAAATGTGCTAATGCCCCAATCAAAAGACACAGGGTATCAGAATGGATAAAAATCCAAAACCCATCCATATGCTGTCTATAAGAAACTCATTTTAGACCCGAAGACATCTCCAAATTGAAAGTGAGGGGGTGGAAAACAATTTACCATGCTAATGGACATCAGAAGAAAGTTGGGGTGGCAATCCTTATATCAGATCCATTAGATTTTAAGCCAAAGACTATAATAAGAGAGGAGAAAGGACACTATATCATACTCAAAGGGTCTGTCCAACAAGAAGATCTCTGCCCCTAACATGGGAGCAGCCAACTATATAAACCAATTAATAACAAAATCAAAGAAACACACTGACAATAATACAATAATAGTAAGGGACTTTAACACCCCCCTCACTGAAATAGATCATCCAAGAAAAACATCAACAAGGAAATAAAGGCCTTAAATGACACACTGGATCAGATGGACATAATAATTATATTCAGAACATTCCATCCCAAAGCAACAGAATACATATTCTTCTCTAGTGTACATGGAACATTCTCCAGAATAGATCACATCCTGGGTCAGAAATCCAGTGACCCTGCTCATCTGATCAAGTGATTGAGACACTCAGGCACACCAAGACTAGATGTATTTAATGGATATATACAGAACATTCCATCCCAAAGCACTGAAATGCCACTTTTTTGCAAGTGCATATGGAACATTCTTCAGGATAGATCATGTGGTAGGCCACAGAACAAGATTCACTGAATTTAAGAGTATTCAATCAAATCAAGCATCTTTTATGACAACAATGGTATGAAACTAGAAATCAATTACAAGAAGAATGGGGTGCCTGGGTGGCTCAGTTGTTAAGCATCTTCCTTTGTCTCAAGTCAGGATCTCAGAGTCCTGGGATTGAGCCCCGCTTTGGGCTACCTGCTTGGCCGGAAGCCTGCTTCTCCCTCTCTCACTCCCCCTGCTCGTGTTCCCTCTCTTGCTGTGTCTCTCTCTATCAAACAAATCAATAAAATCTTTAAAAAAATTACAAGAAGAAAACTGGAAAAATCACAAATATGTGGCAACTATACAACATGCTACTGAACAACTTATAGTCAATAAAGAAATAATATGCAATAATGGGAAATAATAAATATCAGAGCTTAAATAAATGAAGTAGAAACTAAAAAGAATAGACAAGATCAATGAAACTAAAGCTGGTGTTTTTAAAAGATAAACAAAATTGAAAAACATTTTCCTAGGCTCAACAAGAAAAAAGAGAGAAGGCTCACATAAATAAAATCAGAAATGAAAACAAAGATGTCACAAATGATATCACAAAACTATAAAGGATTAGGAGACTAATATGAGCAATTATATAGTAACAAATGAGAAAATACAGAAAAAATAGACAAATTCCTAGAAACATAATTTTCTAAGCTGAATCTTGAAGAAATAGAAAATCTAAATAGATTGATAACTAGTTAGGCGAATGAATCAGAATTCAAAAACCTCCCAAGAAACAAAAGTCCAGACCAGACAGCTTCACTGATGAATTCTATCAAATATTCTAAGATTTAATACCTATCCTTCTCCGATTATCCCAAAAAACTGAAGAGGAGGAACTGCTGCTATACTCTTTTTATGGGGCCAACATTACCTTGACACTAAAACTAGACAAGGACACACCACACACACACACACACACACACACACACACACACACGCACACTTACACACACACATTAACAGGCCTGTGTCTATCCAAAATATATGCAAAAATTGTCGACAAAATATTAGTAAACTGAATTCAATAATACATTAAAAGCATCATGCATCATGATCGAGTGGAATTTATTCCAGGGATGCAAAGATGGTTCAACACCTGCAAATCAATCAATGTGACACACCACATTAACAAAATGAAAGCTAAAAACCATATGATCACCTTACTAGGTACAGAAAAAGAATGTGATAAAGTTCAACATCTGTTTATAATAAAACTCTTAATAAAATGGTATAGAGACTGTACCTCAACATACTAAGGCCATATTGACAAACCCATAGCTAACATCATACTCAATAGTAGGAAGGTAAAAGCTTTTCCTCTAAGATCAGGAACAAAAGAAGGATGCTCACTTTTACTACTTTGATTCACCATACTATTAGAAATCCAGGCAGAGCCCTTAGGCAAGAAAAATTTAAAAAGGCATCCAAATTGGAAATGATGACATGATATTATATATAGAAAACCCTAAAGACTTCGCAGAAAAACTATTGGAACTATAAATTAATTCAGTAAAGTTGCAGGATACAAAACCAGAAATCTGTTGTATATCAATACACTAAAAATGAACTATCAGAAATAAACATAAGAGCAACCAACCATATTTATAATTGCATCCAAACAAATAAAATGCCTAGGAGTAAATTTAACCCAAGGAGGTGAAAGACCTGAACTGAAAACTGTAACACTGATGAAAAAAATTGAATAAGACACAGATAAATGAAAAGATAGTCTATATTTAAGAATTTAAAGAAATAATTTTGTTAAAATGCCCATACTACACAAAGCAAGCTATAGATTAAATGCAATCCTTATCAAATACCATGGCATTTTTTATAGAACTAGAACAAATAATCTTAAAATTTTATGGAACCACAAAGGATACCAAATAGTCAAAGCAATCTTAAGAAAGAAGAACAAAGCTGGACATATCATACTCCCTGATTTCAAATTATGCTACAAAGCTACACTAATCAAAACAGCATGGAGTTGGCATTAAAGCAGACACATAGATCAATGGAACATAATAGAGAGCCCCCACTACCACCACCAAAAGCCCATATACATATGGCCAATTAATTTACAATAAAGGAGCCAAGAATATACAATGGGGAAAGGACAGTCTTTTCAATAAATGGTGCTGAGAAAACTAGATACCCATATAAAAAAGAATGAAACTTTTAAGTTTCATATAATAAGAAGAAAGCCAAGATCTTATACCATCAAAAAAATCAACTTAAGATGGATTAAAGACATGAATGTAAGACCTGAAACCACATAATTCCTAGATAAAAACTTAGGCAATAAAGTCCTTGATATTGCTCCTAGCTTTCAATCTTTGTATTTGACTCCAACAGCAGAGGCAACAAAAGCAAAAACTAACAAGTGGGAATACATGAAACTAAAAGCAGTGGAAACAGCAAAGGAAGTCATAAACAAAACAAAAAGGTAACCTACTGAATAAGAGAAAATATTTGCAAATCATATATCTGATAAAAGATTAATACCCCAAACACAAAAAAGAATTCAAACAACTTAACTGCAACAAGGAAATAAGTAATATGATTTAAAAATGAGTAGAGAATCTAAACAGATATTTTCCAAAGACATACAGATATTCAACAGGCCCATGAAATAATGTTCAGCATCACTCATCATCACAGAATGGCAACCGAAAACCACAATGAGCTATTACCTCACATCTGTTAGAATGATTATTATCAAAAAGCCAAGAAATAGCAAGTATTGGAGAGGATGTGGAGCAAAGGGAATACTTGTGCACAGTTGATGGGAATATAAATTGCTGCAGCCACTGTGGTAAACAGTACAGAGGTTCCTCAAAAAATTAAAAATATGGGGCACCTGGGTAGCTTAGTTGGTTAAGTGTCTAACTCTTGATTTCAGCTCAGGCTATGATCTTAGGATCCTGGGATTCAGCCCCACATTCGGTTCTGTGCTCAGCGCAGGGTCTGCTTGTCCCTTTCCCTCTCTGCTCCTCCCCCATTCTCTCTCAAACAAATGCACAAAAATCTTTAAAATAAATAAATAAATAAAACTACTATATGATTCAGCTGTATTACCTTTGGGAATATACCAGAACAAAATGAAAACTCTAACTTGAAATGATACATGCACTCCTATGTTAATTGCAGCATTATTTACAATAGCCAAGACCTGGAAAGAACCTCAGTACCCATCAATGGATGAGTGGTTAAAGAAGATATGATAAACACACACACACACACACACACACACACACACACACACACACACAGAGGAATACTATTTAGCCATAAAAAGAAAATCTTGCCATTTTGTGACAAAATGTAAGAACCTTGAGGGTACCATGCTAAGTGAAGTAAGTCAGACAAAGACAAATACTATATGATTTCACTTTCATGTGAATCTAAAAAATAAGCAAACAAAGAAAACAAAATCTATAGAGACAGAAAATAGATTGGTGGTTATCAGAGGGGGAGGAGGTTGGAAGGTCAACAAAAAGCATGAAGGGGGTTAATGGATGGTGATGGATGATAACTAGACTTACTGTGATGATCACAAATATCTAATTATTATATTGTACACTGGAAATGTATATGTTATATACCAATTTTTACTGCAATAGAAAATTGAGGTAAGTAAATAGTGACTGTATTTGTTATATCAATTGCTCATATGGTTATGGCAGTTCACATGATATTTGTTTTATCCTCACCTGTAATGTAGTTTGACACCTGGGAATGAATATCTGAAGCATGCCTAGTTATAATTTTCTAGTTCTTAATAGTGTGTAATTAAAGTGTTTATAGGCATTGTGAATTTAATTGACGTGTAAACAATATGCTTGTAGATGATAAGCACATACTAATTTTCATATCAAGTATTGAAAGTAAATAAGAAATCTTCTTGTAATTCTTTTGACAGAGCCTCTTTCAATGGCTTAACTTATTTTTTTCTCATAATTATGTTTTTCAGTAGTTTTGGCTCAAAATTAGAGAATTTATTTTAGCCTTGATAAGGATCCAAATGCTAAGTGACATGTTGAAAGCTGAATTAAAGGCAAACTTAAATAATTTAGAAGACAAAAACATAGAGGAATGAGTAAGAACTGGAGGGTACAGAGGCACAAAAAAGAAATTATTTACAAAAGAAATACTTTGCAGGGGAAAATAAGTGACCCTAAAGCTTCCTTCCTCTCCTCCCCAACACTATGTAGTGGTTTAGAGGTTCTGTGACATTAGATAGACATGAATTTAAATGTCCAATGTCTGTCATTTAATAAGTAAATGTCCTTGGGGGCGCCTGGGTGGCTCAGTGGGTTAAAGCCTCTGCCTTCGGCTCGGGTCATGATCCCAGGGTCCTGGGATCGAGCCCCGCATGGGGCTCTCTGCTCAGCAGGGAGCCTGCTTCCTCCTCTCTCTCTCTCTGCCTGCCTCTCTGCCTACTTGTGATCTCCGTTTGTCAAATAAATAAATAAAATCTTTAAAAAAAAATAAGTACATGTCCTTGGACACACTACTCTCTTAGCTATAGGTTCTTAATTTGTAAAGAGAGCATCTTCTCTCTTTCTCTCACTCCTTAACCGTTAATTTAACACCTAGGAATCCTTTGTTAAGAAATCCTACTTGTTCTAGCTTGAAATACGTGCATGTTGCTCCAAGTCTCCATTACCCCTCATCTAAATAGCACAATATGCTTCTCCTTTGCCTCCTGCTTCCAGTCTTGCTCCTTTCTGTCCTTAAAGCAGCAGCCACAGTGAACCTTTGAAAACTGAAACCAAATTGTGTATTTTCTGCTCCTCTAAACCTTCAGTGACTTCCCTTCTCAGCCAGAGTGAAAGCCAAGGTTCTGATAAAGGCTTACAAGGCCTGACTCACTCTGTCTACAGCGACTTCTCTCTAAATAGGCTCTCTCCCTGCTATGCTCCTGCCACTCTGAATTTTTTGCTATTCTTTGAATCCAACAGGCACCTGCCTTAGGAATACGTTTCCCCCAGATATCTCAAATTTTTGCTGAAATATTAACTCCTCAATGAGACTTTCTTCGACCACATAAAAATTATGACTTACCACTCCCTGCCCTACTCACTATTCCTCTTTCTCAGTTCAATTTTTCCCCATAGCACTCTAATGTCTAAGATACTATATAATTTGCTTGCTAAGCTTATTGTTTATTATCTCTCTTCCCCCTTTAGGATGTAAACTTAACAAAAGAGGGATTTTTTGTTTTGTTTTGTTCACTGATGTATATGAAGTTCCTGGAGCAGTGCATTGAAACTAGTAGGTGCTCAATAAATATTTGTTAAATGAATGAATAAGTATCTATGCCAATAAGGGTTGTTTTGAAGATTAAATAATTTAATAGTGATCCTATATTTTTGCCTAGATATTTTTAAGCTTTTCTGTTTATAAAATATCATCAGTTATCCTCATATTCTCAATTGGAACAGAATTAAACATAAGAAGACACAATGTAATAATAGTTTTAAAAAGACTACAATGAGCTATATATTTTTTTGCTTCATTAATATGCTTGCTTGCTTTGAGGCTGAGGGCCCTGGGCCACTGACACATTCGAAGCTTTATTAGATGCATTTTAGCTAATCCTACTGCTAACAGAACATCCTGAAGAGATTAAGCCTCTGTGGAAACAGTAAATACACACACACACATTCTGGAATAATAGCCAGTTTTAAGATCAAGTGAATGAAGGAAACTCCCAGCAATAGCACTAAGAGGTGACAAAACATACTGAATCTAAATAACGTTCCCATCTCAGTTAACACATTACCAGCTTAGTTAACTACATGATAAGTACAGAAAAAAAAGAGAACTATTAATACCTCCTTGAATTGTGGTAAAACATGCATTATATAATATGTTAAGGTTCCCAAATACAACACTTATTTCTCAATAAAGAGTTGATTTTGAATATTAAAAATCAGGTATACTGCAGGGGCGCCTGAGTGGCTCAGTGGGTTAAAGCCTCTGCCTTCAGCTCAGGTCATGATCCCAGGGACCTGGGATCGAGCCCCGCATCCGGCTCTCTGCTCAGTGGGGAGCCTGCTTCCTCCTCTCTCTCTGCCTGCCTCTCTGCCTACTTGTGATCTCTGTCTGTCTAATAAATAAATAAAAAATCTTAAAAAAAAAATTAGGTATACTGCACTATATAGTTTGATGTCAAAATTGTTTCATGCTTTTAAATTTTATTTTCTCTGATTATAATAAGCAAAGCATACTTTTTTTTTTAAGATTTTATTTATTTATTTGAGAGAGAGAGAGAGAGTGAGACAGCATGAGAAGGGAGGTCAGAGGGAGAAGCAGACTCCCCATGGAGCTGGGAGCCTGATGTGGGACTCAATCCCAGGACTCCAGGATCGTGACCTAAGCCGAAGGCAGTTGCTTAACCAACTGAGTCACCCAGGCGCCCAAAGCATACTTTTTATATTAAGTTAATTTCCCCAATAAGTCACTCTCCTGAGATAATAATAATAATAATCTGTGCAGATTATGCATACAGCAATATACTGTCATTCTCATTTTTGACCCAATCTTCTGTGATTTTGATTACCCTGCACAAATAAAATAACAAAATTAAATGTTTAAACCTGATGTCTAGTCCCTGGACCCTCCTCACAAACACAGCCTAAAATGGCCCACTAGTCTGTCTACCATATCCCAAAGGTAATTAGAATCTTTCAGTAAGTTTCAGGACATAGTCTCTCTTCTTTAGGAGATTCTCTATGGACTCAAGAGATAAAAATTGATTTTTTTAATTCATTCTCTTGAAATGATTGTTATGTGTGTGTGTGTGCGTGCACACGTGTATATGCGTGTGTACACACACACACATTAAAAGGTTAGGATCAGCTAGGTGGCTCAGCTGGTTGAGTGCCCAACTCTAGATTTCAGCTCAGGTCATGATGTTGGGTTCAAAGGCTCCAGGGCCACTGTGGGGCTCCGCTCTCAGTGGGGAGTCTGCTTCTCAGACTCAGAGGAAATACCTCTCTCTCTGTTCCTCTCTGCACTTGTGCTCTCTCTCTCTCTCTCAAATAAATAAATCTTTTTTTTTTTTTTGAAGCAAATTAAAAGGTTGAAAGTCTGAAGTATCTGCCTAAAAATCCTTGAGGGCAACTCAAAGATCTAGGCAAATGAATATATTGAGTTCTATGAACATAGAAATTAAATGAAAACTTTAACAAATGCTGTCAAAAACTGTTTCTAAATCTGCCAACCCTTGCTTCCATCCTTTTTAACAACTATTTTTGTGTCTCATAGGTTATATTTTAAAAGCTGCATTTTAGCCTTTTTAAGTTGTCTTAACATGTTATTTTAGTTTGTTGCTTAGAAAGTTTTTTCACATTTGCAAAGTGATGATTGATTTGACTACAGGGCACTGAGATTCAAAGTTTTGTCTTAGTGAAGATTCCTCTTAGCAATGTGATATTTTGCAACAATGTGATATTTTGGAGTCTATCATGACTACTTATAAACTATACAAAAGAAGTTGTCAAAATAACCAAAATTTAGTAGCTTAGTGTTTCAGATTTTCAGATTTATTTTTCATACTTAAGTAATATCATCTCTCTGCAGTGCTTGAACCACCTGAACCACAAATAAATAAAATGTTTACCATAAGCATTAAAAAGGAATGCTGAAGGAATTTCCTATAAATGATCTGTGCAATGCATCAATGTATGTCCCTGTATAAATGTACATGTGTATATGTTTTATCTGTAATATATATGTAAATATATGCTTTATATCAGTATGACATATCCTCTTCCCCTCATCTCTATGACCTCAAGTTCTACCCATCCCTCAAGACCCAAACTCCATAAAACTGTCTCAGATAGGGGCACCTGGGTGGCTCAGTGTGTTAAGCCTCTGCCTGCGGCTCAGGTCATGATCTCAGGGTTCTGGGATCAAGCCCCACATCTTTCTGCTCAGTGGGGAGCCTGCTTCCCCCTCTCTCTCTGCCTGCTGCTCTGCCTACTTGTGATCTCTCCCTCTGTCAAATAAATAAATAAAATCTTATAAAAAAAAAACAACTGTCTCAGATACACCAGGTACCCAGCCTCCCCATGCTCTCATAGCCTTTTTGAACCTCTTTTCCAGCACTTATCCTATCCTAACTGTACTCAATTTATACGTATAAACATCTGTCTTTCTTCCAGGTTTCTGCCCTGCTGAAAGATGGGAAATACCATCTTTTGGAATGTTGGAAATACCAACTTTTCACTGTGTTTCTCTCAGAGACCACTACAGTACCTTAAAACATAGGACTTAAATAGATATTAAATGAAATAAATATATGTCTTTGCCAAGGAACTCCTTGGACAGGGCACACAGTGTTCTGCTTGATGGAGTAGTGACATCCTATGTACATATGCAAATGAGGCTGCCTTCAACTTTAGAGCTCACATTCATCTTATTAAATATTAAAATGAGTTCTCTGTAGAGTACTACTTCTTACTGTCACTTGATTAACTGCACTATAAAGTTATTTTATAATGTCAGAGAAAGTGCTAAGTATTCAAGACATCAAAAGACTTTATTCTACCACAGGTCTTAGAATGTAGGGGCCTTAAGATTTTAAGACTGGAAGTAAATTAGCAGTAGAGACAAAAAAGCCAAAATACTTTTCACATTGGTTGGCCTCTTGAAGAATTTCCTATTCTCATTTCTTTTTTGAGTTACAGTCAAAGATCCAGTGTTTGCATTTTCCACAATTTAATACAGTCACTAAGTAATCTAATAAAGTACACAGACATTACAAGCCTGTATGGAAACAAGACAATTAGGGCAAAAAGAAACAGTACTTTCCTGCATTTCATTTCCAAATATCTCATAGTGAGTACGCTACCCTGTCACTTTTAATGTTCTAACCTGACTGACCCTCATATTCCCATTCTCAGGTTACCTCTTCCTGGTTATTCTTCTTCCCCAGTTTCTTTACTTACTAGGCTATCAGGCAGGTAGTTGCAAATTAATATTGCTCCTGTCACCCACTCTTGTTCATAATTGCAAATGGTTGTAGCCCACCATCAATCCTAGATCTTAAGTTGTCACGTTCATCCCCCCACCCATCCTGTCCTACCATGACCTTAGCTGTACCACACTTATCAGGCAGTCTCATCCTAAGGTAGTCAGTAAGGCCAAGGGTCTCTTCAGATTTCCAGAAGTCTTACTTATTCTCATATATTCATCTATGTTCGTATTCTTCTGTATTACTTGAAATACTCTTCAGTTTATTCACTTCCACAAACATCAACTGAGTACTTACTTGCTTAACAGAGACTGGGCTAGGTGCTAGGGACACAAAAATGTAAATATGCAGCAGGTGCCTTGAAGGATATTTCATTCTTTTAATCTTTCTTTGTCAATCCTTCTAGTCTTTTCTCTGCATGTTTCTTAAGATACTTCTGAGAAAAAAAAAATATTAGTCTGACCTGATGCTGCTCATTCTTTCACTCCATAGATTCTTTTTTTTTTAAAGATTTTATTTATTTATTTATTTGTTAGAGAGAGGGAGAGAGAGAGAGAACACACAAGCAGGCAGAGGCGGAGAGAGAAGCAGGCTCCCTGACAAGCAAGGAGCCTGATGCAGGACTCGATCCCAGACCCTGGGATCATGACCCGAGTCAAAGGTAGCAGCTTAACCTACTGAGCCACTCAGGCGTCCCTCACTCCATACATTCTCTTACTCCATATCCCATAGCTCTTCTTCAGCTGTGTTATATCATCTGTAACTTCTTGGGTCAGGTTCTCTCTGGGATATGCTTTGAAAATACTAGAAGTTATAATAATGTTCATGTTTCCTAAGATAATTTAATAGGTCATTTAATAGGAATATCTAAAGCATCCTTCTGCTCTGAAACTTTTATACATAAAAATTACATACCCTGTGGAGTTGTAGAAGAGACTAATCTATGGTGAAAATAATCAGAAGACTTGTTGCTTCTGGGAGATGGGGACAAGGATTGATGGGGAAGGGTAGCAGGGAGCTTTTTACACTTAAGCTTTGCATTAAGTAGGGGTATGTATTCATCTAAATTCATCAAATAGTCACTAAGATTTCCTCCTTTTCGCTGTATGTAAATTTTACTTCTTTATGTCTTTGTTTTGTATTTATTTCTGAGCTGTTTTGAGTCCTTTCACTTGGATCCCTTATTAAATTTTTGGTAAATCTTTCTTTAGGCATCTTGTAACTACAAAGATCATTGTTGTTTTTTTTCTCTATTTTTTTCCTCTTTGGTCAGCTTTTGCTTCACACCCCCTAGCCCCAACTCCTGTTCTAAGTTTTTGAATTTTTATTATTTATTTATTTTAACATATAAGGTTGTTATTTGCCCCAGGGATACAGGTCTATGAATCATCAGGCTTACACACGTCACAGCACTCACCATAGCACATACCCTCCCCAATGTCCATAACCCAGTTTTTGAATTTTTAATTTAAAGTGTCTTTTCTTCAGTATTTGCAAATGTTTAAGGATATTTTATTCAAATCGGATGTGTTAAGATTTCTTCTGCTTCAAAGATGGTGTTTATTGAGGAATTGTCATCAACTGAAATGAAATTCTATGAATCTAAATTTCTTATAGTAACTTTGTATGAACCTGGCATATGCAATTCACTTTGAAATATTATTTTCCTGTACTAGTAATACAATTTATGTAGCCAGAGAGAGTTTGAGGAGGCTAACTAGATTTCTTAATTCAAAAGCATTCTTTTTTTTTTTGATATGGTGAAGTATTACTGTTTCTTTAACCAAGATCTCACTTGTTTCAGTGAGAGATGGCTTGGTTTGTCTTACTGTTTTTGTGACTCTCCCTCTCTTCCTTTCTTTCTCTCTCTCTCTCTTTTTTTTTTTTAAATGTTTATTTATTTGACAGACATCGAGAGAGGGAACACAAGCAGGGGGAGTCAAGAGGGAGAAGCAGGCTCCCTGCTGAGCAGAGAGCCCCATGTGGGGCTCGATCCCAGAACCCTGGGATCATGACCTGAGCTGAAGGCAGAGGCTTAACCACTGAGCCACCCAGGCGCCCCTCTCTCTCTCTTTTTATAGGAACTTTAATTTTCCCTTTGTGACTCACCCGCCCTTTTTTACAAGAAAATTTACCCCTCTTGATTCCTTTTCCTCATCCAACAGCAAGCTTCTAAAAGTGCACTTCCCTGCCACTTGCATTTACTCAGAAGTGATGCTATTCCAAAATTCCTACCTTGGATTCTGCTCATTCTGAAGTCCCTTCCTTTTATTTGCACAATATCCAGTGCTCCAATTTACAAGATCTCAAGCAGATGCTCAGTGTTTTCTTACTCTGAGTACATGTGGTTTTTGAGAGTGATTTTATCTGTACCCTAACATTCCCAGTATTACTACCTCCTCTCCTCCTCCATATCTCCTCTACCCATACCCCATCTCTGTTTAAGTCTCCCCTGGCGTAGAGGCTGTCAACATAATGTTGCTGCTCCTATTGCTTATTTTTCTACTTATAGGTAACTTAAAATCTGCCTTAGTCTTGTGGTTCCTGGACCCAACAGCTCAATTATGACACTATCTACGTGAAGATAGTATCAGATTCCACACATAAAGGGCTCACTTAGTCCCACAAGGCCACCCACCAGTTCAGAGGTCAACTGCAAGTCCAGGTTGTTACCTGTGGTCTGACTCACTGGTTATAAATCAGAGGTTCCCACAAAACCCTCCTTAGGTTCAAATAATTTGCTAGAAAGGCTCACAAAACCCAGGAAACTCATTTATTCACTAGATTACTGACATGTTGCAAAAGATATTAAAAGATCCAAATCAACAGCCAGATGGAGATACCTAGGGCAAATTCCCAAACAAAGGAGCTTCTGTTCTCATGGGACTTGGGGACTGGCACTGTGACACATGGAAGCATTCTGATGAAGCTTTTTGAACTCCCTCCTTTGGCGTTTTTATGAAGGCTTTATTACAGAAGCATGATTGATTAACTCATTGGCTATTGGTGATTGATGGAACTCCGAGCCCTCTCCTCTCCCTGCAAGGTAGGGAATGGGACAGAAATTTCCAACCCTCTTACTTAATGTTGTTTCTCCTGGCAACCAGCCCACATCTGTAGGTGCTTTCCAAAGTCACCTTCTTTAACATAAATCCTGTTGTGATGGAAAGGAACTTATGAATAACAACACACCCATTTCCTTCATGGCTCTGAAGCATTTTTGGGAACTGAGGGCAAGAGACCAAATATTATAACAAAAGATGCTCCCATTTCTCTTATCTCAGGAAATTCCAAAGGTTTTGAGATCTGTGAGCCAGGAACTGTGAATGAATACAAAATATACAGGAGGAACACATATTGATCACCTAAATGACCAAATATATGCATTTCTTATAAATCACTTTATCAAACTTACAGTAAAGTCATAAATTGTGGGTGAATTTACTTTCCCTGCTGATCAGTAAGGGTTTTTGGAGGACATGAAGGGAATTTAGATTTAGATGGTGTCTTAATCCCTTCAGGCTGCTATAACAGAATATCATTGGTGTTTTATAAATGACAGAGGCTTATTTCTCACAGTTTTGGTGGCTGGGAAGTCCAATATCAAAGTGCTGGCTGATTCAGTGTCTGGTGAGAGCCTGCTTCCTGGTTTACAGATTAGTGTCTTCTTGCTGTGTCTTCACAAGGCAGAAAGAGGTGAGGGAGCTTATAGGGGTCTCTCTTAAAAGGGCAATAACTCCGTTCATGACTACTTCAATATCATGTTCTAACCACTTTCCATAGGCCCCACCTGCAAATATCATCACACAAAAGGGTTAGTTTTCAACGTATGAACTCTTGGGGGACACATACATTCAGTCCATAGCAGGAATTTCCCTTTTTTTCCCTATGACAACAAAAATATTTAGAATTCTCTTGATAAAATTCAGAGAATTTTTTTCAGACAATTTATATTAAATCCCATAAGGGAAAAAATTGCAAGCCAGATTATTGCTGTAAACTCATCCTACTGATGAGGAGAAAGAAGGCAAAAGAAATATAAGATTTATTTATTTATTTATTTTTCAGAGAGAGTGAGCACGGGCAGACAGAGTGGTAGGCAGAGGCAGAGAGAGAAGCAGGCTCCCTGCCAAGCAAGGAGCCCGATGCGGGACTCGATCCCAGGATGCTGGGATCATGACCTGAGTCGAAGGCAGCCGCTTAACCAACTGAGCCACCCAGGCGTCCCGAAGGCAAAAGAAACATAGATAAAATTAAATTTCTTTACTATTTACAGCCCATTGATAAACACCTGAGACAGACAGTGTGACATCCCTCAAGGAACTCACAACTGCCTTAATGTTAATGCTTTGCTAGAGGCAAAAAGCAACCTTAACTTGACAATAGCCAGATCTCCAGGATTCTGTAAGTCTTTTTAACTTATGAAAATCCCTTTAGAAACTTCCTTTATCTCTACCCCCCAACTTAAAAGTGTATAATCAATCACTCCTCACAATCACAGCACAGCTCTTTCTGCCCATGGGTCCTGGCCTGGTGCTTTAATAAAAACTTGCCTTTTTGCACCAAAAATGTCTCTTGAGGGTTCACTCCCCACATCACATCACTACTGTGTGCATGAGAAAGTATTATTTTGTACTGTAATTGGGAGCAATGTCCCTGAGAGCTCAGACTGTTAGGGAAAAAGCAGCATTTGAGAATTCTAGATTATCCTGTTTTTTAATTGGTAATGAAATAATGATAGTATAACATATATATATATATGTATATATATATATATATATTATATAAGGGGGATAATAAAATATACCCAAGTTAAACAGTTTCAGTTCTGCTATACTGCATGCAGAAAACCCATTTAATCTCTGGTTGTGGGGAAAATCCATGGCTTCCCTCTTACATATGGAGGGAAGCAACACCATGAGTGGTCCAGGAACTAAAGAGGGAAACCATGACAATTGACCCATCAGAAATTGCCATTTACTGGGTCAAAATGTGAAACATTGGTAATTTTATATGGTTCACCTTAATATAAACTGTCTGGGGAACGTGTGATGGATTTTGGTAGTTAGCATGAGAGCTAGAGCATGAACAGAGATTTTTCACTATAGTTAGAAATGCACTGAGAAAAGCCCTTAGAACATAATGTATGGGAAATTTTTATATTAATTAGAAATTTTATATTTTTATGTTTTAAATATTTATATTAATTAGACACTTTTATATTAATTAGGGCAAATCAGGGTTAAGATCATCTCATGTCAGTAGGCATCAGGAGAGAATTTCCTAGACTGGCTCCTCATATACTTGGAAATGTTATTAAATCCAATTAATGTTCATCTTACCTCCACCTTTCTAAATGTATCTGTTGAAACTTAATATTTACCAAGCATGGTCCTAAGTTTTGGAATCCACCAAAGAAAACACACAAAGCTTGTTCTAAGGAATATAGAGCCCTGTTAAAATACTGAATAATTATTCACTATCAGTTATTGCATATCTGCCTTTTGTCATATCTGGGGAAAGTGGGAGAGGACAGTAAATTTTAGTAGGAATAATCTGAAAAATTCAAATTTGAGATGACTCTGTGCAGGAATACTAGAGTTGATATCTCATGTAGTCTAATGAATACTGTACTGAAGTGAAGAACAGTAAGTTTATTGTGGGGTTGATTGGGAATGGTGGCTCACTGCTGCTGCCCAACATCATGAGATAGTATCCTACTGCTTATCAATAGCCCAGGAAAAGATCAAAATTCAAAACTTAAGTATTCTAGTTTCTACTGAATTCCTATCACTTTCCACAACCACAATAAAAAAGAAAACTTAAGTCAAACATCCTAAGTTGGAAGCTGTACTATACAGACTAGTTGCAGCAGGCACTGTCTTTCAATCACCAATAGCCACTTTTCCCTTTTTTGTAGAAAACATGTTTCAGTGTCCACCCCTTCCCCCAGAAGACTTCAGAGAAAGTCCTAACTGCTCAAATCTTTTAACTATGGTGCCAGCCATTCCCCTTGTTAGTGTTGTAGTTAGTAACAAATACGTGGCCCCTATGCCCAATGAGTGGTGGGTTTCTAGACAATCTTTAACTCTTAAAAATAACTTGAAACTGCATTTTTCTTGTTGGATATTATAAAATCTGTATGGGATGGTTGGAACTATGGCAGCCATATGTGACAAAGAACGAGCTTAGGAACAGCAGGCTGAGTAAGACAGAAGACCCTTAAGTCCACTCAGATCTTTTTATTGTGTGAGGTAAAAGTATACATTTCCTAATTCCCAAAATGCTGGTCTGAAAGATTCATGGCTAGAATGTAAGCCAACACACTTATTTTCATCAGCTTGTCTTAGATGCACTGCCCTCATTGCTTAGATGGACTAAGCAGTGTGGGCTGTGACGTTGTTCAATTACATTTTGGTACAAACTCCTCTCATTTAGTCTGCAATAACTGGATTATTTCAATATACATTTGGTTGGAAAAACCAGCTCAGCAAGTATTCGGGAAAAATTTACTTTTATCCAGAAAACACTGTGACATACACCGTTTTGGTGTGTAGATTAGGCCTGGAATTTGCTCTTTTTAAGTAGTTCTATCATTCTTGACTTCCATTCAATAAATGTTCATTGACCACTCACTAAAATTATACATGCAGGACACATGAATAAATAATAGTCTTTCTGGTCTCAGATCATACACTGGTATGAGATAGGGAAGGTATTCAGTAATTACAGTACACGCTGAGGTAATTATAAAGCTGGTTATTAACTATTAGAGACTTATGTGTAATTTGCTCGAGCTAATGGGGAAGAATCAGCAGGAAAAAGCTTTACAGAGAACGTGGCACCTGAACTAAGACTTGGAAATGGTACATAAAACTGGAGTTCTATGTTCAGGGTGAGGATGAATATTGCAAGGAAATGATTAATGACATGCTAAGGAGTTGGAATTTTACTGATATTGACACTTACTATATGCATCCAGGCACTTCTGGACATGTTAAGGTTGAAATACCTGCTGGATAGCTGTTTAGCCTATAGCTCATGTAATTGAAAACACCAACCTGTAACTGCAGAATGGCTTTGGAATCAACTTCAACAATTTTAACAATGTCCACTTTATTTCATCCACCTCACTTGTAATTATGCTACATCAGGAGCCTAAGAAACTGCCTAAATTGAGATCTACTTCCATTTTTAATCTTCACAACTAGATACTCTTGATAGAACAGGAACTGAGACAGTCTCCTGTTGGAAGAGGATACACGATCAAAGCCTGGCTTGGAATCCAGGCAAATCTTAGTCCTGAGCCTGTAACTGTTCTGCCTCTGTAGCAAAATATGGGTATTTTCCCTTCCTTCAGGGCGGTCAAAGCTGGAAGAATAGTGGTTCTTCTTAAAAACAAATCCTGAGTTCTGTCCCCTGCCAAAATCTGTTCAGGTCTTCTGGAATCAAGGAAGCCATCTGTGTGAGGTACTTGGACTGGCTCAATTGCAAGCAGGAATGTACAGGTCCACCCAGTTCAGTTTTCCAAGAGAACCTGGGTTTTTCATGGGCATCTTGTGGCTTTTAAAAATCCAACCCAACACTTTAAATATTACACTAGATGGAGTTGCATGCTTATATGAAATTGTTATGGTCAATTTTAAAAAAAGATTTTATGTACTTGTCAGAGAAAGAGCACAAGCAGGCTCCCCACTGAGCAGAGAGCCCAACCTGGGACTGGATCCCAGAACCATAGGAATCATGAGCAGAGCCAAAGGCAGCTTAACCAACTGAGCCACCCAGGCATCCCTGTCACAGTTAATCTCAACTTGACTTAGCCATGTGTCCAGATATTTGGTCAAACATTTTTCTGGATATTTCTGTGAGAGAGTTTTTGGAGAGATAACATCTAAACTGAAGGAGTTTCAGTAAAGATTATTCTCCATAAGGTGAGTAACCCTCACGCAATCAGTTGAAGACCTTAACAGAAAAAGACTAACTTCCCTGCAAGAGGACTTTTTTTTTTTTTTTTAAGATTTCATTTTTAAGTAATCTCTATACCTAACGTGGACTCAAATTTATAATCCCAAGATCAAGAGTTGCATTCACACAGTACTGAGCCAGCCAGGTGGCCCAAGAGGAAGTTCTGCTAACAAGACAGCTTCGGCAGAGAATGGAACAGCAATTCTTCCCTGGGTCTCCAGCCTTCACACTACCCCCATCACATTTTGGACCTGTCTAACCTCCACAATCACATGCGCTAATTCCCTAAAACCAATCCGTCTATATACGTTATCTGGTTGGTTGTTTCTCTGGAGAACCCAAATACAGAAACTGAACAGTTGTCTTGCCTCTGCCACTCAATATAGTTATGCACTAAGACCCAGCTAGCTGAAATCTTTTAATGATGGGAGAATTTGTGCTCCTCTCCCAGGACAGGCAAGGGTTTTGTCCCCTCATTCACATAACATCCAATACTTTAAATGAGGAAGACAAATTTAATGTATCAGTTATTTTCTATTTAGACCTTGCTGCTAATGGTAACATTTGATTTGTGATGTATTCTACTTCAGGAAAAAAATCATTTAAGACTTGCCAGAAAACAAACAAGAGGTTCTATTCCATTTCCTCCAAGAAAACAAGGATGGCTAAGTTTATAATTAATAGCAGAGATTTGAACCAAGGATTTGAAATCATTATATGAATACTGAACTCCTGTTTTCAGATTCCCAAAGGCATAAAGCTTTAATTTTCCATGAACACAGGATGACATCTGATTCATCAGTGGATAATTAAAAAAAAAACACAAAAAAACCCCACAATGAAATGCAAGTACAGGGAATAAGCTGGACAGTCATAAAGATTTAATTATATACCCAAACTTAAGTAGTTATTGCATGGTTACTGAAGACTGTCAAGATAGGCCCTGTCACATAAACTTAGAGGAAAAAAGTTTTTTAAGGTTTCAGCAAATCAACAGTTTAACATTAGGGGTATACAGGAAATCTATGTTATGGTGACGACTAATTAAGGCAGTGACTTTGTTCTATGAAAGGATGTAGAACCACCCACAGCAATTTTTCAAGAATCCAGACTTTCTTTTAACTATCCTAGTTTTTAAATATTGGTTTAAAAACTACAGCACACCTAATCACAAAAAGTCCAGCACTCAAACGGAACACCTCTACTTTACAGCATTCTTCAAATACCAGAGTGGTTTTCCAAAAATGACCAAACTAGAACTAAAACATTCAGCCACTATCTCTTTTCTGCCCCAATACAGAGCCCTAGGAACGAAGTCATTACATTTTATGTAGCTAGCAACATTTCACTATCCATAATAAAAATGTGATTTACTGATTCAATTACTAATTAGAGCCATCTTTTAGTCCATTTCTACTAAAATTCCAGAATAAAGGAATATTTCCATATTGTGTCTTTGATGCTATTACATTTTATTTCATATATTCTACTTTTATTTTAGTCTACACAAAACTAGTATTGGTCAACAGCAAACTTATGAAGGCCAAATTTTAGTTTTATATCACAGTTGTGAAGGACAAAAAAAACTCTTGGACTTCACTGTGTATACACTACTGGTTTTCCTCATGATTAACTAATTATCACTCACGAAGAAAACCAATTTTACTGCTTTAACGTAAGGAAAAGTAAAGTGCACTTCTTCCTTTTTTAATTAAAAAGATTACCAACAAGGTCCAGACCTAGTTATCAAAAATTAAGTAAACCCTTACAATCTAAAAACAAGAAAAAGGCTAAACCACACATATATTTTAATGAAACAAACTAATCCTGGACTATTTCTCAAATAAAAAAGTAAGCACAATTATTATATTCCATGTTTCAGAGACGAGGCATTAAGGATTCATGCCATAAGTTTATTTACAAACATATTGAGTATGTTGAATTCAAGAGTTTGATCCATTTTCCAAAGAGACTGCACCTCTTAAAATGTTCCTGTCCACATCTGCAAATAAAGACAAAAAGTTATTGGCATTAAAATGTCAGTCATTAAAAAGAAATCAGTTTCATTAACGTATTGTTTATCAGTTCATGACTGGTACATCAGAAAGCGTTTACAGTATCATGACTTTATTCATACTGATTTGCTTCATCACATGCACCAAAGTCTTTCCATTGTAGATCACTTGGGTAAATCAATTCCCTTATAAATGAAGACAAACGAAGTCTTTTCTTCTCAAAGGTATTTTTGGAATTTACCCTAATCAGCGCACAGGCCTTCCCATAATGTTGCTTTGAGGAAAATTCTGATTACAATCAAGCTAAATAAATCTTTTCTTCTCACATAAAGTATCTTCTAACCTTCCAACACACAAGATCGGTTTCGGCAATATACAGACATATATTGTCCTCAAGATCATCTAAGTAGAACTCTAGGTGGACAGGAGTATAAACTCTGGAACAAGACTGGGTAAAAATCCTGGTCCACCATTGCTAGCTACGAGATATTGGGCAAGTTAACATCTTTATGTCTTAGATTGGGTTAAGCCACCCACCTCACAGGCTTGCTAGGTAACAAAATGAGATTATCAATGTAAAGTGTGCCTGACAAACAGTAGTATCCAATAACAACTGGTTTTGAGACAAAGAAATATCTGTTTATAGGTTTATCAACCTGTCTCCACCAATGGCACATCAATCAGCCCTACACACTGTGTGTTTGAGATTGGGGTTGTGGGGAGGGGAGGAAGAAAGAAATGTAAGGGAAAACATTGCTTTGGGACGATTAGAAATCCATTACCTGTTTGATGGATCAATTAAAACATCCTTACTTCTTAAGCAGTTGATGTCTTACTATAAAAAAAGGTGCAGCAAATCCAGATCCAAAGTACAAAGTCATCATCAGTAGTAATCGCCACTTGTTTTCCACTGAAAATGGCAAATTCTGTTGGGGAAAAAAAGAGAGCAAGCAACAAAAACAGAACTTCAAATCATCTGATTTTATAGATTACATAAGTACACAGGGGATGCTAGATAATTTCTTTTAATGTAATCAGGTTATGTATGCCATATATCATACCATCTTTTTAAACATTATTATATTCTACATCCCATGATCTTCGTCACACATAACACTATATGGTAAAAAAACAAATAGCTTTACTGAGCACCAGGCTGTGGTCTTAGGAAGTTAGGTGTAAAACAGTGCTAAGTTTTATTTTAAAAAATCGAAAAATATTTTTCTCCAAGGGAGTTATTTTATAAATCGAATGCATTGTTCTAGTTTCCTATTTGTTAGAAACTAGCCACCTGGTAAAGGCACAGGCAATGTTAACTGCATTATGGAGTTTTGACTTTTTCACAACCAAGAAGCCCTACCATGTAAACCTTTTCTCAGCCCTTTACTACGAGGCCTCGATCACTGGAGTACTTACTTCTAATTACTCGATTTAATCTATTTACACTTGAAGCTAAACCCAACCTGAACTAAAGAGGTTTAATACTTCTAATTTAGTCAACTACTTAGATGAGACTGGATCCACAGCTATAGGCCTCACATCCTCATTTGTTTCCAACGACCTTCACTACGAGTCCGGTGACCTCTAGCTCAGCTTTAAGCCACAAATATCTGCAGCCTTGGCCTCAAGGACCCTCCAGATCCGGAAGGGCTTAGAGGGGAGCATTAGGGCAAGGTAGGGTCTACGGCTCTTTCTACTCATTCTTTTCCACCGCGACGGAGCGTAGCCAGGGTCCTGAGCTTTGGCCGGGTTCCAGGGGAAAGTAGAATGCTACTCGACAACCCAGCTCACATTTTCGTCTTTCCATCTCCCATTCCACAGTCCACAGGAGGCCTTGGGGTTCGGCTAGCCACAGCCAAGAACCCTCTCCCCCAACGAAGCTGGGCCCCTTACACACTAACCTTCCCTGGGCCCTCCTCATAGTGGCTCCTACGGACCACAGAGGTTGTGAACCTCCGGATGCTCTGTCCCAACATAGCGACGTTGGAGGTTCTGCGAAAAGCACAGAGCCCTAAGACGGTACAAACGGCAGCACCACGAAGTCCTCTTTTCACGACCTTGTTCCTCGGCGGATAGGAGCCGAAAAGGAAGATGGGAAATGGGGCGCGAACGCAGAAAATGAGACAAGATGGTGGGATCCAAGGATTGTGGGAATTGTAGTTTAGAACATAGTACCTCCTTATCGGCTCTGAAGGATTATGGGAAATGTAGTCTGATGCGCAAGCGGACAGTGAAGGGGGTTGTGAAAGGAGTGGTGGCGGGAGTGTGTGTTGGGGTCTCTGGAAGGACAAGACCCTACTGCGTTTCTTATCCGTAATGATTTATTCAAACCTGAATTCGTGGCAGGATTTTGGGGATCGGATTCCAAAACGATTTTACTGAATCTAGTGACGTAGTTTCACCTAGCTTATGAAACACAAAAATAAACAGATAAACCTTTCCCTTTTCTTTTTTGGTGATTTTTTTTTTTTTTTTTTTTTAATATGCTCGGTACTTGTAATTTGCAGTACTCTGCCAGCGCTGAGAGAGACGTATGCTGTGATCTTATCCGGGGAAACACCACCTTAACCTTGGATTAGTCTTTCTTCCAAGTGAAATTTAGTAAGGTAGACAAAGTAACAGAAAACAAGCCCAACTCTTGTAAATCTTGACATTTTTTTTTTTGCTGAGATGCCTGTAGTTCCTCACGGTATTCTGTCTCCCTTAATGCAGTGAGTAATAAGCCCAGCTTGTTTAATTGTAAGTGTGTTCCTGGTGATCTTTTGACTGGTAGGAATCGGGAAGAAAGCAGTGATACATAAGGCTGGAAAGTGGTATTAAATGAGATTTGTGAAGGGCCCTGCTAACCTAAGGTTTATGTTACTCATCTGTGGGAGAGCATACATTGCCTCAGATGGCTCATTTATACAGCAACGGTACACGAAGTCTTGCTTTGAAAACTGGGTATAAAATATATGCTTTAATCTTATTTAACTTTTGAAAGAGAAAAGTCATGCTTCTCCATCCCCAACCCACTTTAAAAAATTAGAAATTTTCATTGCTACGAGTAACTTCTGATTAAGTAGAGATGCGTGTAATAAGGCATTATAATTGGTGTCCTCCTAATAGAGGTTATAGGACATTAAGTTTTCTTAAATGTCTCTCAAGGCTTTTTATATAGTAAAGGATTTTGATTTCACTATAATTGGGAAACATTTTCACATTTAGTATTTCTGGATTGTCCTTTTCAGTCTAATGTAAATAATATTTTTTGCAAGATTGCAGGGTTCTTATCTCATGGAGTCAAAGAATCTCAAGGACACAAAAGGGTGAAGTGAAGTGAAAGCTAGTAAGTTAAGGTGAGAACAGAAAGTGAAAGCTGTCGGTCCCAAATGGGTTGCCACTGAGGGATTTTAGGGCCAGTCTTTTATTGAAAACGTGACCCTGAAGCTTGTTGCCTTAAGATTCTTATGCCATCTTGCTTTGAGTAAGGACTATTGATAACACCCTTAATGACTTACTTCTTTGGTCTGGTCATTTTCTGTGATAACAATGTAGCCTCCAAAGAAAAATATTCCCTAAAATCCAGGGCCATGTGGTCTGGTCTATTCCTTTATCTCTTGTTCATTCTGTCTTAGTGCTTCCGCCTGCCAGGAATAGTTCCAGAGTCTAGTCAGCAACAACCCCCACCCACCATCTCTTCTTGCCTATACTTATTTTAATCCTTTCCTTACTCAATGTCTCCTATATATTTCTTTCATTGTAACTTCTAGTTCATACTATTTGAGTCTCCCCTGTGTATCTGGCTTTCAGCTAACTCCAAAGGGAAATTCAGGATAGACTCTACTATGTGACTTCAGAACTGTCAGTCTCCCCATGGGCCCTGTGACAAATTAAAGATAACTGCAAATCCTTTTATCAAGACAAAGTCTATGCCTTCTTTCACCAAATGTAGGTGGACTCTCTGTTCTTTTTGTTTTTGTTTTTGTTTTTAAGATTTTATTTTACAGAGAGAGACACATTGAGAGAGGGAGCGTCAGCAGGGGGAGTGGGAGAGGGAAAAGCAGGCTTCCAGCACAGCAGGGAGCCCGATGCGGGGAGCCCAGTGCCAGGACCCCGGGATCATGACCTGAGCCAAAGGCAGCCTCTCAACAACTGAGCCACCCAGGCAACCTGGACTCTCTCTGACCAAGAGACTTTGTTATAAGTGACTCTGTGCCAGTGTCCTGCCCATGTCTTATACTGGTAGCTTCCTTTCCTATCTTTTGGAGCATCTGCCCTTGGTACCCTGAGTATTCATGTAAGAAGTTTGACTACTCTGCTGGAGAGGCTTCCTGAAGAGTCTCCAGGAGTATACCAAAAGGAGGTGGAAGGCAGCTCAGGTGTCAGGCATGTGAGTGAAGTTATCTTGGACCCTCCAGCTCAGTCCAGCTGCCAGCTGAGCATCAGTGAGCGGCCCCAGTCAATGCTACTTAGAGTCTGGGAAGCAGAGTGGTTCCCTTGATGGTGATGTAGCAGCCGGCCTGATTTGGGGAGTGCTAAATATCCTCAGAAATGCATTCGATGGCTTTCGGATGCTCCTGATAACTTAGAAGGTAAATTGGAATGTGACTGAAAGTTGATGAGAAAAGCACTTGGATGGCTCAGTCGCTTAAGCATCTGACCTGGGTTCAGGTTATGATCTCACAATCCTGGGAACAGAAAAGAAAGTTGCAGAGATCTCTTATTCCCTCCCTGATTACTTACCTTTTTATTAATGGCTAGATACCACCTGTAGAACATATTGTCTTAAAAGTGTTTTTGTCAGAAAGCAAACTGAGCATTAGTGAAAACTTCATATTAGTTTCCATATTATTTTTCTTAATTGCTAATAACTAATAAATTAGTTAAATAACTAACATGCCCCAAGTTTAGCGGTTTTAAACTAATCTCAATCTCTTAAAATTCGCTATGGAGCGAAGAAAAAGTTTAAAGAAACTTGGCAATCTTCTATTTTTGAACAGGTACTGTGGTAAATTAAAGATGGTCATAATATCTTTGTAACTCTTCCTGTGAGAGGTGCGATCTAAGTCCCCTCCTTTTGACTTTAGTGGCCTGCTTGACCAATAGAATGCAAGAGTAACCTCCTGAGACTTCTGAGGCTGGCTTATCAAAAGCCTTGCAGTTTCCATTCAGGCAAGTTGGGATGTCTTCTTGAGAGAAGTCAGCTACCATGTTAAGAACTCTAACTACCAAAAAAAAAAAAAAAAAAAAAAGAAGAAGTCCAAACACCCCCCCCCCCCCCCAATACTAGGACTATAAGGGAGCCCAAGCTAACCATTTAGAGAAGCCACATGGGGGAAAGGCAGGGAAGATGAGGGGGAAAAAAATAGGCCAGATCAGCCCTTAGCTCTTCTTGCCATCCCTCTGCCTGGGCCCAGATATAGAAGTAAAGAAGCCTTCAGATGACTCCAGCTACGGTTTTGATTTGCCTACAGTTTTATGAGTTACATTAAACAAGAATTACCCAGCTGAACCCATCAGCCTCTAGAACTATAGGAGAAAATAATAAATGATTATTTTCAGCTGCTAAATTTGGGGGTAGTTTGTTATACAGAAATACAAACCTGGAACTGGTATCATACATAGTTTCTTATACATATAGCCTAACAATCTAAATCTGGTCATAATACTTGGCAAGAAAAATGTGAATCATCCTAGAGAAACTTTTCATTCAGTATGATACTCTTCTGCTATAAAATGAATTTCAAGAGAAATGAGACATTTCACATATTGGTACAAAATAGAAAACATCTTTAGGGACATGAGGTTTACTCCAAAGTTATATTTTAAAAATAAAATCCAATTATTTTAAGTAGTGAGTAGGGTGTATATCACAGAGTGAGCAGTATACTTTCTAGACCCACACGAGTCTTTGGAGACTGAAATTACATTATATAGAACAGTATTTCTAAAAATTAAAGTACAGTATTTGTCATTTCTCTTAACAGCTACTATATAGGGTTTTAAGAACTAGGGTAGAGTTTATTTAGAAGTAGATTGTTTAGTGAAGAAATTATGTTTCTGTCCTACATTGAAAAACTCAAGTTAATATGTTTCTTTTGGTCTCAAGTTTTTAGAATTTCTCATGCTGCAGAATTAAAGTCAGAACTCTGTGTTAGCTTTTATTTGAAATTTTACATTTGTAGGGGGAAAAAAAACCCACCTGGTTTTAGGAAAAGACAAAATGTAATTCCCGTGTGTCAATGAGGGTTGGAAAATATTCTGCCAACCTTTTGAATGATTTAGTGATAACCAACCAGATGAAAAAGTTCTGCCAAAAAAATGCTTACTCGATCAAGCTGTATATTTTACTCTTCCTTTTATTTCATTACTTTTGAATACCATTTTTTCCCCTTAAAAGTCTTTCATGTTTCTTGTAGGTTTAAAAATGATTCATTTTTTGGGATAGATTCACTCATAGTGGGTAAGGGACAGTCAAGGCTAGGTAGAGAGAGACAGGTAGGGGGTGACACGACTAAGGTCACGCAGGGGCCTAAGTAATGAGGATCACTGAAATCCCAGATGTAGAGAAATGTTATAGGCAAATCCACCTTGTTTGTTCTAAATATGGATGAGATATTTTCATATTTACAAATTCACCCTGTTTGTCTTAAATTCTTAAATGTTATAGACAAGATGTTTACCAAGTTCCCTGGTCAGTTTTCTATAAAAGACTGACTATAAAAGCCCTCAATGGCAACCCATTTGGGACCCCTTCTCACTTTAGTAGAGCTCCTTTTCTTTCCTTTCTGTTCTCACCTTCACTTACTAAACTTTCCCTTCACCCTTTTGTTGGTGAGATTCATTCTTCAACGCTGTGAGACTAGCACCCTGCCACCCTGCAACAGTAATATAATTATTTGTCACTGAGAATTGCCAAGTGTAGGTAGATACATTTTTACAAAATGAATACAGAAACTACATTTCTTAATTTGAAAATCACTGATTCTAGTTATATTTATGTTCCATCTCCATTCTGACTTAACTTGCACTGGAACTTGTTATTGCCTTGAACAGGTTTCTTTAAATTCCCCTTGGCATCTCCCTGGTTGTTTCTCTAACTGGGATACTAAGTGATTAAATAATTTTATTTACTTATTTTAGGGAAACATAATTTAAATGAGAAAGGGGATTATAAAAATCAATTTGATGCATCATTCTAAAAAGAAATTCTTTTTGCTAGAGTAGAAGAAAAACAGAGGAGATACATGATAGTTGAACCAACTTTATTACATGTGTTGATTGTAAAAAATATTGCAAATAAGAACCATCTGGAAATCTTGATTTATGACCAGGCCCATTACTGCTGATCATTGCATATAAGCTGCTACTCTGTTTTGACCATTCAGGTGAGATTACAAGAATCAGATCAAAGGTACTCTGTTCCTCTACACAATGGACTGGCAACTATATGGTTAATACAGTCCATCAAGATATGTTTGCTTATGCTGTGAGAGTTTTTGTATTTGGCTTTTCAGTTTGAATTTACAATGAAGAAAAATGTGTGTTTCTTGAGGATATTTATGCAGTTTGAGTAAATTATTACCAAACTCACCAAACAGTTCTTTTAAACATTTCAACTAATTATAAAATTATTACACAAAATGGGTTAGGCTTAATTTCCAGTTCTCTTTACATCTCTGAATTTAAGTTAGACCCTCATGGAGCATTCTAAAACTGTATCATTGAATGTGAGTTCTGCCCAACATCATCTTAATACTTTGTACTAAGGGATTTTATAATTATCAGACTCGTGGATTTCATTGCAGGGTTTACTGTGCAGATTTTTTTTTCCTTTGAGGATGTGTTTCAATATATTTCACAAGATATTTCACATGAGGGCCCACAGGACAAATTTTTCTCCAGTCTTAGAACTAGAATAAACATGCTTCTCCAGGGTAGCTGATTTGCTTTTGCCTTATGAGTACTGTGAATAACAGACTTCATTGTAATTTTCTTCTTATGCGCTCTTCTTATGAGCCAAATGTGTGACCCACCTTTAGTGGAGACAATGGATCTCTTATGTTTACTTCACTCCCAGCTCCATCTACTTTTCTAAATTTATTTTCCCTCGTTTCACTTTCCTCCCCAATTTTAAATTTATTTTATCTTGTTATACAGTATGTGCCTTTGTTGTATACCTCAAATGTCTTCTGGAGCATGTAAATAACCTAATAAATCATATGTATTTTTTTCACATAGCAAGTTGTTGTAAAATTACTTACTTTATCAGTTTTTCTCTTTGCTTTATGGAGCCTGGGCTAGATAAGGTAATTAAAGCTAGCTAACATAACAAATGATCCCAAAATTTTAATGGCTTATTACAATAAAGATTCTTTTTCTCACCCTATGACAGTCTGAATCAGATGTTCAGCATATGATCTTCCACGTGGTAATTCAGAGTCATCGTCCTCTTGTGTGCCACTCAGTCCTCTGGACTGACTCTGCCCGCCACCATGCAAAGAAAGAGAAAGTAGAGGCTCACACCCGGTTGTTTGGTAGGTCAGAAGCACTGCTTCTACCCAAATGCTGTTTTCCGAATCAGTCATGTGCTACCATCTAGATGCAGGGGCTCTGAGGACTTGAGATGTCTGTGTGTCCTAGAAGAAATCAGAAATGGTTTGTTTGCACATATAGCGGCCTCTCTGTGGAGACCTAGATTCTGGCTGAAATCTTAGAGAGTGTCTCTATGAGAATTCAGTTCCAGGGGTCATATATACTCTCAGAACTTTGCTAACGTGGTGTAAATTGTCATAATTGTTCTAGAATTTCTTGCACATGTCCTCAGAGGTCCACACCCCAGGGAATATATTACACAGAATCAGACTGACATGGATTCAAATTCACAATCTACCCTAATTATTTAGCTTTGGGCAAGCTGCGTGACCTTTTCTCATCTTTCAAATGGGGCAATACAGTTACCTACTTTATAGGGTTACAAGAAGGGTTAACTGAAATATTTGCTGCCTCAAAGTGTTACGTTAGCAAATTCCCTGTGACTCTCCATATGTCACTTTTTAGTTAAGTTTCTTTCAATGGCTGGAAGTATGTAGGTCTGAAATACAAAGAAGTTAATGCTCTACTAGAATGTAAGCTCTCTGAGGGCAGGCAAGTTTTGTTTTGTTTTTCTTATCCCTTATGTATCCATCCTAAGAATCCTTCATAGAGACACTCTTTGAAATGTTGGCTGAAAACAATGGACACATTATGTGGCAGTTTCAATTTAAACACAAATACTATGTTTTGAGTGTGAGATTACGATTTAGTTTTTAAAATCCACATTACTGAAGCATTAGTAATGTGCAATAAAACATGTCTATTTTGAGCAGACTGTTTAATGAGTTTGATCACTGTATACACATGTTAACCAATGCCACAATTAAGATACAGAACATCTCAATCACCCATAATTTACTTTTAGCAATGAAATAATTCTTTAAAAGGATTGACTTGTTAATTGCCTCTGAGCACCCTGACCCTTTGATACCTGGATATTCTTATTTAAAACCAAAACGGCACTCAGTCCTATTAATTTGGTTCTTCTGCAAAGTTTTTTCAACAGGGGACCATTTACATTATGGGCTAGATAATTTTTTGTTGAGGGTAATGTCCTGCATTATAGGATGCTTAGCTACATTTCTGCCATCTACCCACTGGATTCTGGTAGCACTTCCCCTCCCAAGTTGTGTTAACCAAATTTGTCTGCAGATGTTACCAAAGGTGCCCTCTGCTGGCAAATTGTTCTAGTTGAAAACCACTGCCCTATGGCTGTCTCTTCAGAGAGGCATAAGTCAGCAGAACATACATACATTTGGTCTGAGCCAATCGTTCTGCACTCACTGAGATCCACCTGGAGAACTGCAATGACTCACCCTTCTCAACGAGGGAAGGGAAGGGCCAACTGCCTTAGCATTGTGCGGTCTGCTGGTAGACTGCCCACTCCCTTTTCTGTCAACAGAGTGTGCTACCTACTGCCTGTAGTGTTGGACATTTATAAGCTTCCATCGATCCTCCCCTCTGCTCCACACTGCATGGAGGGCAGATGGGAAGTGGTATTAAAACTTGCTGTTGTTTTATTCCTGTCTTGTGAATCTGTGTTCTCTGAGAGCCACTCATTTAGAAGGTAATGAACCTATCCTTAGTTTTACCTTTAAAATAGACAATTAGTTTTTAATTAAATGAACATGTGTGCTTAGCACTGTATCTGGCAAGTAGCAGTGCTCAATACATAGCAGCTGTTATTATTACTTCCATACCACGGTTTGTGCTATTTTCCCCTCTTGTGGGATCACTCTTACCTTCCTCATATTTGTTCCACTTTCTGTTTGTATCATCAGCTTTGGTATTAAGGTTGCAAAATCTGTGCTCATATGTCCCAGCGATACCTTGTCAAGCCACCCAGGCCATCAAGCCACTCCTACCCTCCTAGCCTCTTGGGTCACTGATCACACATTTCCCAGCTCTTCATGGAAGATTTTAGAAAATCAGTTCCTTAGGAAATTCTATCATCAGTTGACTGGGAAGGAAGTTCTTTCTTGCCTGGTGCCACGAGGAAGACCATCCTCTGAAGGAAAAACCCCAGACATTCTATCTCTGATAGTCTCCTACTTTTCTCACTGTTCTTGTCTGGAAGAGCTATGGAGTTCTGTACTCAGGCCTCATGCACTTTTTGACTAACAAGGGTAAACAGAGCATCAGATTAAAAACATCTACTACAGTTCATTAAAGATAATATAACTGTTAAAAAGAGATTATAAGGGGTGCCTGGGTGGCTCAGTGGGTTAAAGCCTCTGCCTACGGCTCAGGTCATGATCCCGGGATCCTGGGATCGAGCCCCAAATCAGGCTTTCTGCTCAGTAGGGAGCCTGCTTCCTCCTCTCTCTCTCTGTCTGCCTCTCTGCCTGCTTGTGATCTCTGTCTGTCAAATAAATAAATTAAAAAAGAGAGAGAGAGAATATAAACTTAAAATGTGAGAGAGAATACCTCTCTTACCAAATGAGGACATCAGAATATCATTCATTTATTGTGAGGAGAAGAACCTGAATCGTGCAAGAAACCTTGAGTGAGAGGACTATTGAAGTGTAGGTTATTATTATTAGTACTGTATTATTTGTAGATGTATAGGTTATTACCAATTTGGAAAAGTTTTGAAGTCATTGCTCAACAAGTCCGGATTTTATATTCTTATGCCACAGCTATCAGCATTAACATGGCTTTCAACACTCAGTATTCAGGGATGCAAGATCCAAAATCCCTAGTACTCAACCTATTGTATCACCTGGTATTTTCCAAAGTCTTCTCAGAAACTCATGAGCTGAATGGAGGTGTTTTTTTTCCTCTTTCTCTCTCCATTCCTGCTGTAGAAATCCTATCCTGAAGGAAAGAAACGATAGGAGAGGGGCAGAATTAAAGGTAATTTATGGTTAATAAAAAACAGGTGATGAATTAAAAGTTATTTCCCCAGGACACAGTTTTTTACTATGTGAATTGAAATAACTGATGTGAATTATAACCACTTCTCAGAACAGTCCTGTGCATATAATGGGGAAGCAGACAAACCTGACTACAGGGGAATTAAAAAAAGTCCCAGTACTTTCCATCATTCTCAAAAGGATAGTAAAATCTTTGTTTCTAAACTTAGAGACAAAGGCCTAGATACACATTAAGAACAGATGTAAGAATTTGACTTAAATTCACAATCCAAGAACTTTCTAGAAGGCAAGATTACCTAGGAAAGTTTGGTGGATGGGGCACGGTGTTGATTCCTGGAAGTAGCAAGGGATTAAAGAGAATGTTTAGATCAACAGGCAAGATGTTATCAAACATATACCTAACTGCATAATTTTGTTCTGGACAAGATTTTTTCCTTTCTCTCTCTCTCTCTCTGTCTCTCTCTCTCATGTGAACTGTGAGAATTTGGTGGAAATATACAGATCCAATGTTAAAATCATTTTGCAACTTTAAATGATTTGTAATTTTAGGAAAGGAATGACAGAAACAGGAGTTAAAGGTTAAGGATACCAAGTTAAAATATATCAGGAAAATAAGATGCTAGATTCCAAAGTTTGAATCATAAAAACTAAAAAGATCTAACAATGTCATTTGATAATGATACTAAGAGACAAAGTTCACATTCTTTTCCCTCTTAGATGCCAAATTGGTCATCTTCTTTTTGAAAGCAATGCCCTCCACCTTCTGTACTCAACCTGATTTCTGTCAATGCTGCCATCATTGGAGAGTTTTAATAAGCTCCCCTATGAAGTCATAAAAGCACTACAGACAGTGTGTGTAAAAGTGAATGTGTTATGTTGGCACAACTCCATCCTGCACCACAAATCTACTCTTCCTCCCAATTTTCTTTTCATTGATGTCATTTCATTTTCTGGTCATCCCAGTCCAGAATCTGAGACTTATCTTTGAACTTCTTTTTCTCTCTTTTCAAGGGACTTGGCATTTAACAGGATAGGGTGAAAAGAAAAAAAAAACCCAAGGATGTTTTAAATATGTAGAAGCAGGGAGGGTCTAGGCACCGGGCTGAATACTTTTTCCCTCATCCATGCTCAGTGTTGCAGTGCTGACTGTTTTAAGTAAGTCAGGGTGGACAATAGCTGGTTATTTCTCTCTAAGTGGAAGGATGAAAGAAAAACGTGCCCTCTGCATTGCTCTAAGAAAGTTAAAAACTTTACACTTGACTTTCTAGCCTCTGATTTCAAGGTCACCCCTGGTTCTATATGCGCACAGTACCTACATTAAATACAACTCTTAGGTGGAAAAATGGTGCTCTTAGCTAAGTTTTATTTTTTTTAAGATTTTATTTATTAATTTGAGATAGAGTGAATGAGAGAGAGAGAGAGAACAAGGCTGGGGTGGGGGTGCAGACGGAGTGGGAGAAGCAGACATCCTACTGAGAGGGGAGCCCCACGTGGAGCTTGATCCTGGGGCTCCAGGACCCTGACATGTGCCAAAAGCTGACACTTAACCTGCTGAGCCACTCAGGTGCCCCAGTCTTTAGTTTCTGAGCTCTACTCCTGTTCCTACCACACTGTTCTCTTCTTCTCTTCTGCATGTTCTTCTCCAGGACTCAAGAAACACACTCTCTCTGGGAGAAATGGGCTTTCATGAGATCTAAAATTAATATCTTTTAAAACATAAACACTTGACATTATATTGGAATGCTAATGTCTTGGAAGACTTTGCAAGTTAGCAAGAGTCAAAGCCTAACTAAAAGAAATGATGCTTCTACAGAGAATTTCAGACAACATGAAGAAGAGGAAGATTCTTTGTTTTGTTTAATTAGGACAGTCTATTATGGACAAAATTTAAAATATTCAGGTGATTTCTGTACCATGTACATTTTATGAAGTCATGGAAATTTCTAGATAAGTTTCTTTCCTGGGCATGTGTGCAACTATATAATTTACATATTATATCTTAGATTACAATTTTTCTTGGTATTTGAAATTAGCATATTCAGTAATAATTTTTAAGTAACAGTTTCAGTTCTTCCATATTGGTAGAAAGGTATGTTCAACTTGAAAATATAAGAAAACATGCTCTATTTTATTAATTTTTCACAAAATTTTATCATTTCTGGCAATGTTAACTCCTTTTTATCCCTTTCAAACATAATACTATACAAATATAATTTCAAAGAGAAATTTAAGGCATTAGTGATTCTACTTGTGCATGTAGTACATAATGTTAGATGGTATATGATTTTATTAATGTGGTAATTAAGGTCATAAATAATGCAAGGAAAATTTGGATGTGCCGGAAAAAACAGATACAAAAACTTAAAATCAATTTTTCAAGAAAATGCTATATCATATCTTTAATAATGTATGTATATTAAGCTTGCTGTGTATATTAAGCTTGGTTATAGTATACAAGATGATTTTAAGGAAATAATGGAATAATCTTCAAATATCAAAAAGTAACCACAAGTCTTTTCCTTGTGAAATATACAGATAACTGACACAAGGGAATAGACTGTGGCATAAGCCTTAATGCTCCATTTCACTCCACTTTGGTGCTTGTAGCGATAAGCATATTATGAATTTTTAAAACACAATTTACAGGGACGTCTGGGTGGCTCAGGTCATGATCCCAGGGTCCTGGGTTGGAGTACCACACTGGGCTCCTTGCTCAGCAGGGAACCTGCTTTTTCCTCTGCCTGCCTCTCCCCCTGCTTGTGCGTTCACTCTCTCTCTGGCATATAAATAAATAAAATCTTTAGAAAAGAAGATAATTTATAAAATAATGAACAAAAATTAAATCTAAAAATTCATTTTCTAAGAGGAAGTGATCAAACAATGCAAAATGGTTGATTTTTCTTTCTTTTTTTTCAAGATTTATTTTTTTATTTGAAAGAGAGACAGAATGAAAGAGAGGGAGAAAGCATGAGAGGAGAGAGGTCAGCAGGAGAAGCAGACTCCCTGCTGATCAGGAAGCCTGATGCAGGACTCGATCCCAGAACTCCAGGATCATGACCTGAGCTGAAGGCAGTCGCTGAGCCACTCAGGCGCCCCAACAGTTGATTTTTCCTAAATAGGATACAATAATTGAGATATTTACTCATAACTAGGTATTTGTAAAATGGGAGTATATAGCACTTACCTTTTTGTATTACCTAAAATTTCACAAAAAGGTATGGCTTTTCTTTGAAAAACAATTGGTCTATCAATTTTAAGTTTGTTGATTTTCAGTTGCTAAGAAAAAAAGGATATGTTGCTTAAACTTGTTTGCCCCTTCTTAAATTTTACTAACAAAATCTGTGATGTGTTTTGTGTACTTGAAAATAAGATAGGCTGACAGGTGCATCAGTACCAAAAAGGAATAGAGTATGAAATTTTGTCTTATTAGCTTCATATTTTGTTTACTTAAAACAAACATTTATTTCCTTAAGTATGAGTAACTTTTTTAAAAGGAAGAGATGGATTAAGTCATTAAAACATGAGTGGACTAAAGAAAAATTTTCCAAATTGTATAAGCTTAAAAAATCAATTCCGTTATGTTCATTAAATGTATACTGGTTTTAGGCAGCACAGTGAGAACAGAGGTAATTTCAGTGCTTCTTTGAAGTTTATTCTTTTGCAGCAGAAGGTAGAAGGGAATGTTTTGTAAGATGTTCAACATTTAATTACTAAATTCTAATTTTTACTAATCAATACTTTTAGCCAATTGAATTAAAATGCTTATTTTATATTGTATAGTACACAGAACATGTCAGAACTAATAAAAAATGCAAATGAAGGAAAGAAAATAGCTAATATTACCTTAGCATTCTCTTTCTTTTTTTACTAGCACATTAAAAAATGCCCAGTTTGCTGTCTATGAATATACTTGCCTATGTATGCATAAATGGTACCAGAAATCATAAAGAATGATGGATGTTTTATTGGATTTTAATTACAACTGTGTGTAACTTTGAACTATAAAATAATCTAGAGAGATTAAGCAAAAAATTAGCTACAGGAAGAAAAGCAGAATTTTTGTTAGTAGGAACATGTTTTATCTGCCAGCAATGCAGATTTCAGGTTTTCTTGCTGATTATTAAATTCTGTCTTCTAGGGATAAAAGAGAAATAGATGTGGAGATACAAGCTACAGCCAAAAAGAACTTTCAAATTGGTGAGCCCATCAGTCCACCCAGCCCAGTAGTCTGTCCCTGATAATGAAATTCAGTCACTTTGTAGGAAGGCACGAATGTGGTTTTTAAACATCAGGGTCTGCACGGATGTCACAATGAAATTTTATTCTGGAGTACATCTAACTTCTCTGGGCATAATGAAACAGTTGTTTACACCACTAAATTTGGGGTGTTTTTTTATGTTATCAATACCTCACTGGAACAGAATTTGGTATTTGGAAATGAGGTGCTGCCATTGCTTTTGGGATCAGGCAGTGCCTTCCTGTGTGTTTCTGTTGTCACATGGCATTCTTCCTCTGTGTGTGTGTGTGTGTGTACCCAAATTTCCCTCTTTTTAAAAAAATATTTTTATTTATTTATTTGAGAGAGAGAGAGCATGAGAGGGGGGAGGGTCAAAGGGAGAAGCAGACTCCCCGCTGAGCAGGGAGTCCTATAGACGACTCAATCCCTGGACTCCAGGATCATGACCTGCGCTGAAGGCAGTTGCCCAACAAACTGAGCCACCCAGGCACCCAAATTTCCCTCTTCTTAACGCACTGAGCCACCCAGGCGCCACAAAGATTTTACTTATTTATTTGACAGAGAGAGATCACAAGTAGGCAGAGCAGCAGGCAGAAAGAGAGGAGGAAGCAGGCTCCCCACTGAGCAGAGAGCCCGCCTCGGAGCTCGATCCCAGGACCCTGGGATCATGACCTGAGCCGAAAGCAGAGGCTTTAACCCACTGAGCCACCCAGGCGCCCCACAAATTTCCCTCTTTTTAAAAGGAAATCAGTTGTAGTAGTCTCAGCCTAATGGCCTCATCTTAACTTGACTATATCTGCAAAGACCTTATTTCCAAATAAGGTCATATTCACAGGTACCAGGATGTCAATCCACCTTTTTGGGAGGCACAGTTTAAGCCATAAAAATGGAACACCAGGAAAGTGGAGGGGATCTGGCCAGGGCACCAACAGCACTAACTTCAAGAGTTGTCTAAATTCCCAGTTTCCTCCTGCCTTTGGTTTTTAGATATACCGAATTACTGACATACTGAACAATTTTCAGATTCTGATCTTCATGTCTTTGCCTATTGTTGCCTAAACCATGTATGTCCCTGGCATCCACTGCTTAGTGAAAGTTTCCTCACTTTAAGAAACACTGTTGTATCCTGAGAGCAGCCTTCCTTAACCTTCCCAGTGTCTATGCCAATCACTCATTCCATTCCAGATGAGCTTGCTCATTGATTCATTCAAACATTTTAATGCATATAATGTGGTACAGTGCTAGATATAGTGCTAGATATAGCTATCTGCTAGATACAGATACAGACCTTGGCTCTAAGGTAGTATACAGCCAGGTAGAGTACACAAAATATAAATAATTTTAACAAAATTCAATAAGTGATAAGGTAATCATAACATGCCATGGTTACTGAAAGAAAGAACATCAAGCCTCAGCAGCACTGAGATAAAAGGTATGACACTAGGCAGAAAGATCTTGACACAAGAAAGATTTACATTTTTTTGAAGATTTTATTTATTTATTTGACAGAGATCACAAGTAGGCAGAGAGGCAGGCAGAGGGAGAGGGAGAAGCAGGCTCCCCACTGAGCAGAGAGCCCGCCTCGGAGCTCGATCCCAGGACCCTGGGATCATGACCTGAGCCGAAGGCGGAGGCTTTAACCCACTGAGCCACCCAGGTGCCCCAAGAAAGATTTACATTTTAAATGAAAAAAAAAAAAAAAAAAAAAAGGTTCTAAATCAGTCTTTTAATAAAATACCTATGTTTGACTCCATAAATGTTTTCTACTAGTTGTTTAATTATTTTGTTAATTCAGTCATTGAATCATTCTTTAAATTCTATAGTTATTTCTGGAATGAGGCACTGAGTTAAGTTCTGTTACACATATGTTTGAGCTGTTTTAAAACAAACGGTAAGTATAGGTAATGGAATAAAACATACTTACTGTCTTTAAAGTTAGTGTAGCTACTTTGTATTTTGAATTGTTGATAGACCTGTATTTATCTACAATTGGTTAGTTTCCTAGAAAAAATTTTGTAAATCTGTAATTTATATATCTCAAAGTAGTCCATAAATATACCAGAGGTAATTTTCCTAAACAGACATTTTAGAATGCCTGCAATTAGAGTTACAAGTGATGACTGTCTGCAATAGTAATTTTCTTGTCTTAATGGCAATAAGCTGCTCATTATTTTTAAAAAAGTATGCCAACCATTATTCCTGTTTAGAATGCTGCCTTTTCTCCAGAAGCTGATTAAACACTCTACTTCCCATTGACAGTGCAGTAAAATGAGAGGGAAGATGCCAACCTTCAAAGACTGACACTCCACACTGAATTTTGATGGATTTATTTTAATATTATTTCCTTAAAAAAACAAATTTTAGGGGTAAAATGCTCTACTTTTATATCTGTCAGTCAAAGATTTCTATCCATTCATATTATTATTATTAATATTTTAATATTCTGTTTTAAAGTAATCTCTATATCCAATGTGGGGTTCAAACTCACAACCCCAAGATCAAGTTGCAAGTTCTGCCAAGTGAACTAGCCAGGCACACCACCAATCATATTATTAATACAAATGGAGACAAATATTTCACCAGGACATCTAATCTCTTGTATCCATAATAATATAAAAGTGTAACATCAATTGAATACTTTTTACTATACCCCTGCCTTACATTTACAGAATACAATAGTGAGGATGAAACAGAAGTATCACATTGTTTAACAGGAGTCTTAGCTTTTTCTTTTTGAATATATCTAGAACAGGGTTTAGTTAAATGTTTTTTGGGTCAAGTATCTTTACAGCCACATTAAATAAAAGAAACTGATACACAGTATTTTTTCTTTATTTTTTAAGATGACTTTTCAGAACCTGAAATGCATAGAGGTGAGACATCAGAAATGAAAAGATATTCAGCTAGGCTTTTCTGAAAAAGCTATTCTGCTAAAAATGGTTTTAGTTTTTTGATAGTCCATTAAACCTCTTTATGACAGTATCAACACTGACTCCTTGTTCATTTTGGACATGTGAGAAGTCAGTGGTAACTGCTCAGGGCCTGTATGTTAGTGGTAACGGCTTAAAAAACAGTAACAAAGAGAGTAAGTACTACTGTGTGCTGACCTGCTTCAACGGTGTATGCTACGGACAGGCCTTAGCTAACTCATACAGTGTGTTTTCACTTGAAATCTAAATGCTTTCCTCTTCCTCTACATTGTTTTTCTTTCTTTGTCCCTTTCCTTTTATTTTCCTTAAAATTATTTTTGTGCACATTATTAACAGGAATTCATTTGTGGTGTGGCTTAACTGTATTTCAGGTCATCAGATTGTGAGACTGCTTCCCTGAAACATTTTTGTGCTATTGTTTTAAAAATAATAATTAAAAAACAGTTGGCATTAATAAAAAAACAATGTGAAATTGAAAAAAAAATGGTTCAAAGAAAATTATTAAAAGAAAACTGATCTTTCCAGAGCACTGATTGCTTAAAATTATTCTGCTCCTAAGTGGCAGAATCTACATGAGTTTTGAACTCAGTTTAACTCCAGAGTCTGGGCTTTTAAATAAAAACCTATGGAACTTGCAATTTTATAGGTAGAGGAACTTTATTTAGTACTTCTCATTGTTTTATTATAATAATTTCATTATTTCATCCCTTTACCCAGCCTTTGGAGCTGCCTCTAGGACTCCACTGCTTTTACTTTCATATTCTGGTACCATTTTATGGCAGAAATTTGTGTATATTAGGGATACAACTCGGGGTGTCTCAGTGGCTCAGTAGGTTAATCATCTGCCTTTGGCTCAGGTCATGATCCCAGGATCCTGGGATCGAGCCCTGTATCAGGCTCCCTGCTCATCAGGGCGTCTGCTTCTTCCTCTGCCCCTCTCCTTCCGCTCTTGCTTGCTTTCTCTCTCTCACAAAAATAAATAAAATCTTTTAAAAAAAGGAATACAACTCTTGCCCAGTACCTGAGAAAATTTGGTCGCTGAACACTCCATTAAGCTAATACGAATTGTCTCTCACTTTGTTATTGATATAGTTCATAAGGACCAACACAGTTGGGTATTATTATTTGCTCAAATGATGCAGGAAGGAGGAGTTGCAGCAGTCTATAATCTGGCAGAGTTCTACAATGACCGCTCTCTAATGCCTTTCATCTAGAGTTCTGTTTTTGTTTTTTTTTAAAGATTTTATTTATTACTTCAGAGATAAAGAGGGAGAGTGTGGGGAAGGGATAGTGGATGAGGAGAGAGAGAATCTCAAGCACACTCAGCACTGAGCACAGAACCCGATATGGGGAATGATCTCACAGCCTTGAACTGAAACCAAGAGTCAGAGCCACCCATTGAACCACCTGGGTGCTCCTGATTTAGAGTTCTTAATGAAGATCCACGTCATATAGCTGGATACCTTACATTCTTCATCCCTAGGGTGTAGGGAGGGGGCATGGTGGGAAAACATTACTCCAGTTACTTAATTGCCTTTTTGATCCCAATCTTGTCCATAGGCTCAAAGTTTTTGGATGAAGACATATTCTGTGAGTCCCAGATTTTATCTAAAAATGTCTTCCAGGGTGCCTGGGTGGCTCAGTGAGTTAAGCCTCTGCCTTCGGCTTGGGTCATGATCTCAGAGTCCTGGGATCAAGCCCTGCATCAGGCTCTCTGCTCAGCAGGTAGCCTGCTTCCCCCCCTCTCTCTGCCTGCCTCTCTGGCTACTTGTGATCTCTGTCCATCAAATAAATAAAATAAAAATCTTTAAAAAAATTTAAAAAATAGATATGTCTTCTTCTCAAGAAACAGACACCTACCTTTTTTGGTTCTTTTTGGTTTTGTCCTACCGGGGCATGATGGCTCCCTCAGCATACAAATATTTTCTGTGACCTTGCATCCTAGGAAATTCCTCCCTTGACTCAATAGTTCAGTGTTAAAATTAAATTGCGCTCTTTCTCTGCTTCAGTCCATTAATTCCTTAAAACCATTGTCTTCACATAGTATCTCTACTTCCTCATCTCACTGCAGTCTGGTTTGCATCTCTACCACTCTATGAAGCTGATCTCACTTGTCAAATTGCCAAGGACCTACTTTTTGTTAATTCTTCTGTTCACTTTTCTCTGGTCATTTATCATTTTATTTGAAAGTAGTACAAGATATATTTGATGATTCCCTTTGACCAGGGGTCATTTTTTTTGGTCTTAAAAAATAATGTTTCCGGCTATTGCATGAGGAACGGCTAGGATAGAGCCAAAATGATTTCTGGGAGACTGGTGGGAAGGCTGTTAGTGATAGTAGAATTTGATGACAGATAATAATAGATTGGACTGGGAAGCTCTCAATGGAGACAAAATGAATAACAGAAAAATACTTAGAAGGTAGAAATGGAAACTGACAAATTTTGGTTCAGTTTTGGATATGTTGAAATTGAGGCACTCTTGAGATGTCTAAATAGAGAAATAGAGTAGACATTACCCTTGGTGTATATGGACCTCAGAGAAGAATTCTGAGATAAAACTAATTTAGAGCATCATCAATTTAGAATTGATTGAGGCCATGGGCTTGAGGTGATCACTTAAGGACAGAAGAGTAAATTGAAAGAGAGGTCTTAGAAAGAAACATGCTATAGACTGTAATGTATTCTGGCTCTTCATTCACTTAAAAGAATGGCTATAGAGTAAGTCTCAATATATAGGAAGTGACAAGATAATAACCCTTGGAGTTGTTCTTTTTATTCTTTATCCCGTGTGATACATTTTTCTTTCAGTTTCTGATGAGACTTAATGTAGTTGAAGGCACACCAGCAGTAGATTTTGTCACACCTGTCACTCTATTTTTAATAGTACATTTCAGTCATAGCAAAGTCTTGCATGATGTATAAAGTCAATATTCAGTATAGTAATGCTGTGTTTGATTATGATGACGAAGTTTCATATAAATACGTTTTCTCTATTTTAAGAGAAAAGTTATGCTACTGCTATGAAATGCATTAAGTGCTTTGTTGTTGCTCGGGAATATCATATCCATTTCTTTTTCTTTAGCTGCCTTTGAAATCCTTTAGTTTTAATAGTTGAGGTTGCACTAAATAATAGTGTTTCTTTTTATCCTAATCAAACAGATTTTTAAAAAAATGTCTCAGTAAACATGTAAATCCAAGGTGAATAACTAAATGACAAATGTATATCTCACTTACATCAGGAAGAAGCAATATATGTATATAAAAAGCATGCTAGCTTTAATACACTTATAATAAGAGAATTAGAAAATGAAAAGTATTCATTGTCATAAAAGCTGCCATATGCACTGGTATCTTTTTATTAGTCTAATGGTGCTAATTTATGTGGACCATTAAGCTGTGTAACTTCCTTTGGAATATTCTTTTTTTAAAGACTTTATTCATTGGAGAGACAGTACACACACACACACACACACACACACACACACACATACACTCACACTAGTGGGGAGGGGGAGAGGAAGAGCGAAAAGGGAGAGGGAGAAAGAATCTGAAGCAAAGGCCATATTGAGTGCAGATCCCATGCGGGGCTAGATCCTACAACCAGGAGATCATGACCTGAACCAAAACCAGGAGTTGGATGCTCACCTGACTGCACCAGCCAGGCACCCCTGGAATATTCTTTTTCTATGTGGAGAAAATAAGTGTGTAAAAAAAGCAAATAAACAGGAAACATCTTAGTAACCTCAAATATAAGAAACTACTTAATTACCCTGAAATTATTCTTCTGCTTGAGTATCATCACTAACATACATTAATCACTTTTGTGAACAAAGAGGAAAGAAAGTGACTGTATCTGTTTAAGTCTTTGATATTTAAGTAGCAAGAAGAAAAGGGTCACCATTGGTCCTTTAAAATTAATTTATATTTTCAAAGCATTCTCAATAACCAGATTTTCCAACTTAGCCTTTTTGAGAAAATAATAAATAAATTACAGGGTGATTTATGATGGAAGATCTTTACGTTGGAACTCATTGTGGTTAAATTCAAAATGCTATACCATATAAACAGCACATCATTTCTGATAGATACAGTCTGGGGTGAAGAATTTCTCTGGAAATCTAAAAATATATTAGGAAATCTATTTTGCAAAATGTTGCTAGAAATTCATTTATTGCATACCATAGATAAATCTGTATTAAGCTGAAATCAGTTTATTCAACATATATAAATTTCATAAGATCTAAAACATCCCAGCTTTTCTATTATTAATAAAATAATTTTATAAAACAACTTTAAATTTTATGAAAACATAAAAGGGAAATATTATTCTCTTCCAAATGATGCTATTTCTCACATTTTTTTTCTTCTAATGGCTTAATTTTCTTAAATTACCTCCTGAGTGCATAATACTTCAACCTGAATTTCCACACTGATAAATCTGTCATTACTGCAAACTCTGTGACTCTAGTACCTTCCCGATTTGGACCCCACCCCCATCCCTGCCCTTACCAGGAAGTTGCTCAGGGAATAGACAGTTCAGGGATGATTTTGCTGACCTAGGTTCCTGAGTGTAATTTTCCCACTCAACACACCAAATCTTTATTTTCTGTTTATGCTCTCTACCTGGAAATGTATACTGTTACAAAAAATACATATTTATTTCAGATGTGTTACAAAGCTAGACTAAAAACCAAACTAAGTTTATTATATAGTATATTTCTTTCCTTTTGGTTTATCTGAGATTATTTTTTCATTAATCTTGAGCTCGGAGAGATACCTGGTTATAATAGAAAGTAATTTTGATACCTTGGTAGAAGGCTTACTTCCCTTCAGGTCAGAACTAGATGAACATTTTAATTTAGCTGAACTGAGGCAGAAATCATGGCATTGTTATTCAAAAATGACCACCTAAAATCAATTAAAAAAAAAACTGTCAGTCTGAGTTACTAAACTCTATCTATATATCCTGGCTAGACTGCAGTTTTGTTTAGCTCTGTAAACCACACTCCTCTCCATCCTCACAAGCATTTCCATCCCCCTATTTCTCTTAACACCTATTCTGCTGTATACATACACAGTTTATTCAACAAATTAAATAAAGTTGTCTTATTTCATTTCATGGTATTTTTAAGTAGTTAGAAACTGGAAGATCCTGACTTCTAAACAAAGAGTTTGGGAATGGTGTTGTACACTAATGTTTAGTATTTCGAAGAATTTCTGATTGAAGTACTTTTTATTCTTAAATGTGAATATTTTATAAAATTGAAGAAAAGACAAACTCAAATGGTAGCTGTATGGACAAATCTGTGTGTCCAGTTTTCCATTTATAACTTGGGGAAAATTCATGCTTTTATTAATGAAATATTCCAAATATACAGGAAACAGAGTGTACCATAATGAACAGGGTGAATTAATGATGTCTACTGCCAACTTTTCTTCCTCTAAGAATTTCCTGCCAGCCTTTGCACATTCTTCTAACTGGTTATTTACTTTTTATTATTGATTTTTAGATTCTTTATAAATTTTATGTAACAATTCTTTGTCACGCATAGTAATAGCAAATATCTTAGTAATAGCAAATATCTTCTTCTAGTCTGTGGTTTTCTTTTCTAAAAAAGCATTTTATTTATTTATTTATTTACAAACATTATTTATTTGAGAGAGAGAGGGAATGAGCAAAAGAGCAGAAGCAGAAGGAACAGCAGAGGGAGAAGGAGAAGCAGGCTCTCCACTGAGCAGGGAGCCCATGTGGTGCTCCATCCCAGGACCCTGGGATCATGACCTGAGCTGAAAGCAGCCGCTTAACCCTGGCAACTAGCAATCTATTACTCACCCCTTAATTTTGTTATTTTGAGAATGTTATATAAATGGCGTCACACAATATGAGACCTTTTGGGATTAACTTTTGTCATTCAACATCATCTTCTACAGAGACCACCATGTTTTCTACAAACAGGCAGTTTCATTTCTTCCTTTCCCATCTATGTGTTGTATTTTTTCTTGTTTTATGTCACTGGCCTAAAGTTCTCATACTACGTTTAATGGCAATGGTAAGAATGGATATCATGACTTTTTCTGATTTTAGGAATAAGTATTAAGTCTTTCCTCATTATGTATGATTTTGGCTACAAACTAAATTTGTAGATTTCTTTATTAAGTTGAAGTCCTCTAATCCCAATTTCCTGAAAGGTTTTTTTTTTTTAATCATGAATGGATGTTTCATTTTGTCAACTGTGTTTTCTGCATGAATTGATATGATCATGTGATTTTCTTTTTAAACCTGTTAATATGGTGAATTATGTTATTTGCTTTCTGAACATTGAGCCAGTCTTGTACCTTGACCATTTGATCATGGAACATAATTCTTTTCATATATTGTTGAATTCTATTTGCTAATATCTTGTTAAAGATTTTTACATTTATATTCGTGAGGAATAACGGGCTATGGTTTCGTGTGTGTGTGTGTGTGTACACGCGCGTGTGTGTGCATGTGTGCATGTGTGTGCGAGTGTGCTGTTTGTGTATGGGTTTGGTACCAGGATAACTTCATAAAAGGTAAGGTGATAGTGTAGATTACTGATTTGAAAATTTAATTTTTCTAATGTAAATGTTTAGTGCTATAAAATTCTCTCTCAACCCTGCTTTAGCTGGTGCCACAAATTTTTCTTTCTAATACATGAAATTATTAATTAATTACATTTACCAACATATTTAATCAATTTCTGTGTTATCTTTAGTTTATTATGTTACATGTCTCTATCTCTGTCTTTTCTTGTTGGTGAAGAACATATTTAAATGTTATCTGAGTGCTTACTATCTTGTAGATACAGGCAAGGAGTTAATTTGGGAATGTAAGCAAACTGAAACCATAGGAGAAATAACCCATGAACATCTACTTAAAATTTTAAAAGTGGAACTCTGATAGTCAATCTCATTTGAAAGATTAGAGAACAGTCTTTTGCCTTTTTTTTATCTACATGTGATTACTTTTTAAATATCTTCAATGTCTTCAGAATGCGTAATTTGGGAAATGTGTCATTTTGTATAATTATAGTTTTGCCATTCTATCACTGCAGATAAAAAAAATTGGGGAATGGACTTAATTATAGTCATTGTCTCTCAAAAACTGTGTATCATTGACATTGAAATTGTAAGCAAAAATTCTTTAGATTTATTTAGCCTTATTCCTACTTAACCGTATTGTCGAGCCTGGGCATAGATAAACTCAGCTTAAAAAATTTTAAAAAAATCAGGACTGGTGAAAAACAAACAAAAAAAAAGACTGTAAGAATAAAAGGAATGATGTTTCTAGAGTTGGTTCAACTCCTTCCTGAATCAGATAAACAATTTTCTTTTATGTTCACAAACAGCAGGACTTATATTGCTTTTGTCCTATCCAAAATAATCTATGTTAGATTTCATCTTTGTTAGTTTTTATTGTGTGTGTTTATACCAAAACAAGGTAGGAAGCAAGAGCTCACTTAGTCTAAATATATTTACATTTTTTAAAAAAACTCAGTTTGTGTGTTGAGATGGTACATCAGTTTCTTCAATTAAATTTAACAAATGTTTACCTTCTTACTATGTATAAAAACTCTGAAAGACACTGAGGTATAAAGACACAACACTGTTCTCAGCCATTAGTCACCTCTAATTCCATTTGCTCAAGAAAAAAAAGAAGTAAACCTGGCTTCTTGGTTACCATATACAATTTAAGCATTGACAAGAAATCACACTGATTCTGAAAGAGGGAAATCAAGATTCCATAGTTTTTCCCAAGTGGAAATCAGCCCAATTTCTAACAAAATGGCATTTTTCTGCTACTCAGCTACTCAGTGAGAATGATACACTGGTTTCTACAATGACTGTTCACAAGATAATGATTCTTATATTCTTTTGCTAGACAATAACTGTAAACAGATGGTGCTCTGTGTGGACAGATTGTTTCTTACAAATGTCAATTAAGCCTTAAGGCTCCATGCTCTCTCATGTATGAAGCCAACTCTTATATAACATGAAGAGATGCCTTTCATGCTTCAGAGTGCTGATCAGTAAATACATACATTTTAGAATATCTTGGAATGACTGTATATTTAACCTTGTTTCAATCAGTGTAAGAGCATTTATATAGATTTGCCATACGAGTCTATAACAACAATAAACTATCACTCTTTGAGTGGGTGTCTCTGTTTATGGATCTTACCTCTTGTGGGGTATGAAAACTGCAAAACAAATGCCATTTCCAAAATATGCTACCACTGTCGGTAAGAAAAATCAGAGACAGTTTTAAAAAAAATTAGGATTGGCATTCAATGTTCTGCCTAATATTTTGTCTAACATACTGTGGTGCTGAGATTGGAATATGATGTGAGGCTTGGCTTTTCATCTGAAACCAGAGTATCTTTTCCTTAAAAGACACTCACTACAGCTTACTTAAAAATCAGAATGCTGCAAACCATAGTTCACAGATGAGAGTTTCAATTTTTGTTGACATAATACTTTTATCTTTACCAGGCAGATCCAATTTTATTGTCATGACAACCTCTAAAATGCACATACTTAGGTGTGCTCACATACACAGTCAAAAAATACAGTGCCCCTGATAATTCAGTCACCTTAAAGGATATATATGTGGGATTTCACATGGCAAATGTTTGAGAAAAGAAATCCCAAGCGGAGAGCAAATGATGGATATATTCTCAGATTATTTAGATCATGTAAGTTATCTAGTTCAGTTAATTCTGACTCTGATCTTAAGCATGAGGTCTGTGAAATGGAGAAATTTACACTAGCACAGTTTGTTGGAAGGATGTCTTAGAAAGGCATTCTAAAATATTTAGTTTCTCTTCTGTAACACTGGGGACATGTTGGAGAAACAGAGTAGACTAACCTATTTCATCAGCTTAAGCTTTCTACTCTTAACTGGTTACCTCCAAAATTTCAGTGGCTTCACAAGTAAACACTTTCCTCCTGCTCACATCATAGTTCAGTGGGTCAGCGGGAGGCTCTACTTCCTCCAGTCATTCAGGGATCAAGGGATCCTTTCACTAGCTCCTAGGACCTCATTGTTTTCCAATGAGTCCTCTGCACCTGATTTAATGTATGGGAAGTATTTTTCTTTTGGTGGGTGGGCAGTACTGAAAGTGCATTTCTGTTCTGCCGACACGGTCTCACAACTGATCTACATGATCCGTCTAATCTCAGGGAATGCAGACTAGGTAGTCTGAAAGAAACTGGGAATGGAGGAAAGACAATGTTGAAGATGAAAAGGCCAATTAAAAGAGCAATTCAAAGGGCGCCTGGGTGGCTTAGTGGGTTAAAGCCCCTGTCTTCAGCTCGGGTCATGATCCCAGGTGCTGGGATGGAGCCCTACATCGGGCTCTCTGCTCAGCGGGGAGCCTGCTTCCTCCTCTCTCTCTTTCTGCTTCTCTGCCTACTTGTGATCTCTGTCTGTCAAATAAATAAATAAAATCTTAAAAAAAAAAAAAAGCAATTCGATTGGTCCAGCGTAGTGTAGTTAGGACCTGGTTATAGAGAAGGCTAGGGAAAAACCCTCAACTCATATTTCTACACTATTGATTTATTTGTTTGTTTGTTTTAGAGAGGCAGGGGGAGGAGGGAAGGGATGGAGGGAAAGGGAGAGAGAGAATCTTAAGCAGGCTCCATGCCTAGCACAGGGCCCAACACAGGGCTCGATCCCAGGACCCTGAGATTATGACCTGAACAAAAATCAAGAGTTGGATGGTTAACCAACTGAGCCACCCAGGCACCCCTATACACATTTAAAAGTGACCACGTTTCTAATACAGCAGTACTCTGATAATATTGTTTAAAATAGGATTTGTGAAAATTATAAAGTAAGGCATTCTTTGTATTAGTAAAATATATGTATATATTTATGACCTGACTTTACCTCTGTTAACCTCAGAAGGTAATGACAGAGAAGAGAAAAAACTAAAAACATTAAGCAGCCACTGGGACAAGAGTGAAATTTTCAGTAATACTAAGAACCATCTGTGAAGCCGGGGGGCTTTGAGTATAGAAAGTAAATAATAGAGCTATGCCATGTACCGTTGTGGAGTAGGAATCTCTATTTGAGCAGGCCAGTCCAATAGCTGGGACGAGTAATCTATTTTAATTTTATCACAATTATACGCATTTGAAAGAATGAAAACACTAAGCAAGTTTACAGATGGCTTTTATCTCCCAATGAGATGAGGAGCACACAATATGAACTTACTTGCCTACAAGCTCAGGAAGTTGTTTGGATCAGTCCTACCACTGATATCAGTTTCAATTTTTAGAGAAACCTAAGAAATCCATAAACCAGAGTTGGGGTTCTTTACTACTCATACAATTACTTTTGCCTTTGGCTAATAATATATAATAATATATCACAAAAATAATTATGTGAGGTCTTCCACTCTTGCCTTTTATCTAAGAACCCAAGAACTGGAGATGGATATCAACAATGGTGTTGTCTGAGATTATTTACTTATTTATTTGTTCACTGTGTGACTTGGACACAGAAGTTTACTATAGGAAATAGAAGCTCATACAACTGTTGGAGTAGCTAAGGGAACAAATGTCAGGAAAGGTCTCAGCCTAAGATATCGAAGTGGGTAGTCCTTACTTTGCCCAGAAGCTGCTTTAATACTCTAGAATCTCTGGGAAACTACCAATTCTCTCAGCCTGCATTCATGAAATGGTGGTTTGCAAAAACTTGCCAGGAAGCTTCCGTGAGTCTCAGATCTGTGTGTGTAGTTGACTGCACTTACCTCAAGGAAGCTGGATTCTCCTCTTCTGCTCTCAAAATCCTGTGCCAGCACCTCTTTGGAAAATTCTAACCTAGAACCAAACAGTGAAGAGGATTCTGTGAAATGTAAACCTGGACTTCTCTCTGAGTTACAAAAAAGATTTTGGAAGGAGGCAGGTCATAACACCGGATGGACCACATGTTACCCAGCATGCTGGCTCTTAGATCTGCTGATTTCCAACCGGGCTTTTGATATGTGCTCTGAAGCTTTCCCTTTGTATTGTCAATCTAGTCAGTGGATCTCTGGGTTCATGAAGAGACTATACAACATTTTCCAACTGATAGATCAAGGAGGTTCCCTGAACATGGAGAGAAAGGTAGTGAAGCTGAGCTTTGGTTAGTTCTAAGTTTGGAATAACAGTCTGCGAATGGGAAAAAATAGTTATACGGTAGTAACTCAAAAGTGGTAATAGTTTAGTTTAGCCTTACTTGGCTAACTCTGGTTTTATGGTTGAGACAGAGTAAGCATCCAGATTGGTGCTCTTCCTATACTATTTATTAATCAATTGAACATATGCTTGCTGAGAGCCTTCCCTGCACTATTGCAGTGGAGAATCTGCACACATAGTTCCTACACTCAGAGTACTCAGTTTGTGGGGAAGACAGGCACTGTGGTAATTATGGAGGGAAAGAAATTATTCTTCACACAGTATTTTGTTTTTTTTTCTCTACTAGACTGTGAACTACTTTAAGGCAGTAAGACTGGTTATCAATGCATGGTAGTCCTGGCAAGAAAATTTTTTATTCACCTTGATATCCTGGACACCTACTGCGTAATAGGTTCCTGTACTCTGCTTGACCTTCCCCTAACGTACATCTCAATCTTTATTATTATTATTGTTGTTGTTGTTGTTATTTCAGAGCAAGCTTTCAACCTCCAGTTATCTTAGAATTCTTTTTGTAACTTTTAACAACTCTTTAATAAAATATGTCCTATCTGGTTTTTTTTTGTTGTTGTTTTGTTTTGTTTTTAAAGATTTTATTTATTTGACAGACAGAGATCACAAGTAGGCAGAGAGGCAGGCAGAGAGAGAGGAAAGGAAGCAGGCTCCCTGCCAAGCAGAGAGCTTGATGCAGGGCTTGAGCCCAGGACCCTGGGAATATGACCCGAACCGAAGGCAGAGGCTTAACCCACTGAGCCACCCAGGCGCCCCCTATCTGTTTTTTTTAACTTCACGTAAAGTGCATAGTGCTTTGCATTAGTTTTTTCTATTTTTTGAATTTTAATTCCAGTATAATGAACACACAGTGTTGTCTTAGTTTCAGGTGCACAATATAGTGATTTAATAATTCTATACATTACTCACTGTTCATTATGGTAAATATACTTTTTTTTTACATCTAAATTTTTTGTTTATTTATTCTCCCCCATTAAACTGCCATCCCCATAACACATAACAGAATTACGTTTTTTTTATGATTATATATATATTTATTTTTATTTAAACATATAATGTAACCCCACCACCCTCTCCCAACACCCCTACCCCCCAACCCCCTCAGTTTGTTTTATGACATTAAGAGTCTCTTTTGGTTTGTCTCCCTCCCGATCCCATCTTGTTTCATCTATACTTTTCCTACCCCCTTAACCCCCACCCCCGTTGCCTCTCCACTTCCTCATATCAAGGAGATCATATGATAGTTATCTTTCTCCAATTGACTTATTTCGCTAAGCATAATACCCTCTAGTTCCATCCATGTCGTTGCAAATGGAAAGATTTCATTTCTTTTGATGGCTGCATACCACATCTTCTTTATCCATTCATCTGATGATGGACATCTAGGTTGTTTCCATAACTTGGCTATTGTGGACATTGCTGCTATAAACATTTGGGTGCACGTGCCCCTTTGGATCACTACGTTTGTATCTTTAGGGTAAATATCCAGTAATGCAATTGCTGGGTCATAATGTAGCTCTATTTTCAACTTTTTCCCACAGTACATTAAAAGGATTATTCACCACGACCAAGTGGGATTTATTCCAGGGCAGCAAGGTTGGTTCAACATCCACAAATCAATCAATGTGATACAATACATTAACAAAAGAAAGAACAAGAACCATATGATACTCTCAAGAGATGCTGAAAAAGCATTTGACAAAGTACAGCATCCCTTCCTGATCAAAACTCTTCAAAGTGTAGGGATAGAGGGCACATACCTCAATATTATCAAAGCCATCTATGAAAAACCCACCACAAATATCATTCTCAATGGAGAAAAACTGAGAGCTTTTCCGCTAAGATCAGGAACACCGCAGGGATGTCCGTTATCACCACTGCTATTCAACATAGTACTAGAAGTCCTAGCCTCAGCAACCAGACAACAAAAAGAAATTAAAGGCATCCAAATCGGCAAAGAAGAAGTCAAACTATCACTCTTTGCAGATGATATGATACTACATGTGGAAAAGCCCAAAAAGCTCCATTGCTAGAGCTTGTACAGGAATTCAGTAAAGTGTCAGGATATAAAATCAATGCACAGAAATCAGTTGCATTTCTTTACACCAACAACAAGACAGAAGAAAGAGAAATTAAGGAGTCAATCCCATTTACAATTATACCCAAAACCATAAGATACCTAGGAATAAACCTAACCAAAGAGGCAAAGAATCTATACTCAGAAAACTATAAAGTACTCATGAAAGAAATTGAGGAAGACACAAAGAAATGGAAAAATGTTCCATGCTCATGGATTGGAAGAATAAATATTGTGAAAATGTCTATGCTACCTAAAGCTATCTACACATTTAATGCAATGCCTATCAAAATCCCATCCAATTTTTTCAAGGAAATGGAACAAATAATCCTTAAATTTATATGGAACCAGAAAAGACCTCGAATAGCCAAAGGAATATTGAAAAAGAAAACCAAAGTTGGTGGCATCACAATTCCAGACTCCAAGCATTATTACAAAGCTGTCATCATCAAGACAGTATGGTACTGGCACAAAAGCAGACACATAGATCAATGGAACAGAATAGAGAGCCCATAAATAGACCCTCAACTCTATGGTCAACTAATCTTCAACAAAGCAGGAAAGAATATCCAATGGAAAAAAGACAGCCTCTTCAACAAATGGTGTTGGGAAAATTGGACAGCCACATGCAGAAAAACGAAATTGGACCATTTCCTTACACCACACACGAAAATAGACTCAAAATGGATGAAAGACCTCAACGTGAGAAAGGAATCCATCAAAATCCTTGAGGAGAACACAGGCAGCAACCTCTTCGACCTCAGCTGCAGCAACTTCTTCCTAGGAACAACGCCAAAGGCAAGGGAAGCAAGGGAAAAAATGAACTATTGGGACTTCATCAAGATCAAAAGCTTTTGCACAGCAAAGGAAACAGTCAACAAAACCAAAAGACAACTGACAGAATGGGAGAAGATATTTGCAAACGACATATCAGATAAAGGGCTAGTATCCAAAATCTATAAAGAGCTTAGCAAACTCAACACCCAAAGGACAAATAATCCAATCAAGAAATGGGCAGAGGACATGAACAGACATTTCTGCAAAGAAGACATCCAGATGGCCAACAGACACATGAAAAAGTGCTCCACATCACTGGGCATCAGGGAAATACAAATCAAAACCACAATGAGATACCACCTCACACCAGTCAGAATGGCTAAAATGAACAAGTCAGGAAATGACAGATGCTGGCGAGGATGTGGAGAAAGGGTAACCCTCCTACACTGTTGGTGGGAATGCAAGCTAGTGCAACCACTCTGGAAAACAGCATGGAGGTTCCTCAAAAAATTGAAAATAGAGCACTTTGCATTTCATAAGTCCTAACAGGTCTTGGTTGTTGGTTTATTGGAATGATGCTTTATTTCCTTTTCACACAATTTTAAAACATTTATTTATTTATTTAAAAGGTTTTTATTTATTTATTTGAGAGAGAGAGAGAGAATGAGACAGAGTTTGGGTGGGGGAGGCTCAGAGGGAGAAGCAGACTCCCCGCTGAGCAAAGAGCCCATTGTAGAACTTGATCCCAGGACTCCAAGATCATGACCTGAGCTGAAGGCAGTCAATCACTCAACCCACTGAGCCACCCAGGTGCCTCTGAAGTTTTGACTTATCCTTTTTCCCTTCCCCCTCCCAACATTGAGAACATTTATATTTTATGTAGTTATTATATTCATGGTCCACATTGCTATCTGTGGAGTCTGTTAATGTAACATCAATAATACCTATTCCAATTGACTTTCCTTCCCTGACAGCAACACCAGAGTGACTCTAAGAAAATAAGCACAAGAATAAAAATAAGAGAGGAGAAAATAATTAAAATTTCCTCTGAAAGCATGATAACAGTCCATGCTTTTGGTAATTTTATACAAGTTAAAATAATTTATATGTAATTAAGCACATTAAAATATGCATTTATAATTGGTAAAAATGCTTAAGTAGTAATTTTTCCTGTATAGTGTTTTTGTTCACTTGGATTGTTTTCACTAAGGGGAAATAAATAGTTGGTCCACCTTGTTCATGCTCATTTATGGCAGTTATAGTTTGGCAATTTCATTGTTGAATATCCCAGATATCAATGTGGTATTTCACATCTGCCCATATCATTTTGCCCATATCATATATACAGATATATATTTCTTATACGGTAATTGGTATATAAAAGAGCCAAATCATCATAAGATCACAAGGGTAATCTCATAAATGAGATCATAAGCCCTATTCCAATAGGGCTGGTGTAACTAAAAGAAGAAAAAGAGATGGGGCACCTGGCTAGCTCAGTTGGTAAAGTGGGTGACTATTGACCTCGGAGTTGTGAGTTCAAGCCCCATGTTGGGTGTGGCAATCACTTAAAAAAAAAGAAAGAAAGGAAGAGGAAGAGACACTAGTTGTTCAGGTACATGGGCAGTTATCTTCAAGCCAAGAAAGGAGGCTTCACAAGAAAACAACTCTGCCAGCACCTTGATCTTGAATTTCCAGCCCCTGGAACTGTGACAAAATACATTGTTGTTGTTTAAGCCATCCAGAATGTGGTATTTTGTTATGGCAGCCCTAGAAAACAAATACAGACACTGAGAGTAAGTATGATTTACATAGGAATGGAAGTTCTTGTTAAGCAGTTGAGTTCAAATAAGAGGGCTTCTATTGCATTGGTATCTCAATATGGTTAACTGTCAGTGCTTACCGCCACTCCTTTTTAGGCATGACATTCTCATTCCTGGATTTTTATTCTTGTCCTTCAGAATGTCTTCAATTCATATGGTCAGGAAATATATCTGGGAAATGTTATCTGCACTCTTGCATATCCAATATCTTTCTGCTGCCTTCACACAAGAATTGACAGTCTTCCTGGAAATAGAATTCATGGATAACTTCTTCAAAGTTTGATAAATATTGTCTCACAGTCCCCTGGCATTTAGTGTTGCAGAGCAATCTGGGTCAATTGTATCTTATTTCTGTGCACATTATTATTTTTTCCCTAGATGGCTGTAGGATTATTTCTTTACCTTTTAACTGTGACAATTCCACTAGCTATGTTTTGATATTGTTTTCTTTTTATTGATTTCCTGAAATATAGCAGTTACTCTCAGATTTCAGATGATGTTTTATTAGATGAAGAAAGTTTCCCATTCTTTATTTGATTATTGATTTTCCCCCATCTATTCTCATGTACTTTGATTAAACTTTGCCAATTTGTTTCCCATATAGCTTGTTTTCTTCTCATTTTAATTCTTTTATTCCTTCTATGTTTTAGAAGAATTTCTCATATTTTTCAACATCTTTACTTTGATTTTCTGTAGTATCTAATATGCCTTACACCTCATTACATGTAAAATTCACAGATCATAATTTAGAATTCAATAAAATGTGTGCAGTTATTCTTTTTCATAACTTTCCATTTTACTGGTGATTTATTCTGGATAAAAATGTGCAGTGCCTCTGTGTGAACATAAAGGAGATTATCTCAATTTTTTTGTGTTCTTGTAGTTTATTTATTTCAAAGAAAAACAACTCATAATCTTTACAGAAGTAAGGAGTGCATCCTCTGAAATTCAGAATTTCTCCACAGCCTATGATGTTTCTGTTTTTACTCATTCCTATTGGGGATAATGTGTCCAAGCTCTGCCACTTACTAGCTGAGTGGTATTTGACAGATTATCTTAACTCTTTGTACCTAAATGCCCTTATCTATAAAACAGGGTTAGTAATGATAGTGTTCGTTTCATAGAGTCATTATAAAAATTGTTTATCAATATATTTTTAGTCACTTTCTTAGCTAAGAAGAGTGCTTGGCATACAGTAGAAATTCAGTAACCATTACAATGATATAAAAGAACAAAGTAAGTAGGTTTCCAGAAGAAAACGAAATTCTTTCTATCCATCCCTCCATGTAACTTGCTCTCTGGAGGTAGTACTTTTCCATCAGTGCAGGTCCTGTGAGTTTTCTGGTCACTCTATGATAGTTAAAATAATTCTCTGGCAATTTTATTTTATTTTATTATTATTATTTTTAAAATTTACCTGACAGACAGAGATCACAAGTAGGCAGAGAGGCAGGCAGAGAGAGAGAGGAGGAAGCAGGCTCCCCGCTGAGCAGAGAGCCTGATGCAGGGCTCGATCCCAGGACCCTGAGATCATGACCTGAGCCAAAGGCAGAGGCTTAAACCACTGAGCCACCCAGGTGCCCCTCTCTGGCAATTTTAATTGCAGAATCTCACTGTCAGATCTAAGATGGTTATAAATGCATTGAAAGTGAAAGTTTCTCCTTTCTCCTGGTTTGAGCCTGCCTCAGGCTTGATGTCCCTTGTGGGTAAGATAGTGTTGTCAACATATTTCATATTTCCTGAGCCTTGTTTCTCTTGCTGCCCCATCCTTACTCCCTGGCTCAATTTCTGATCCTTCCAGCTTGGGCCTGTGGAGGGTGAGTGGGGAGAACTAACATGCAGAAGAGACCTCTATTCATTGGTTGATCCTAACATGACCTGGTACCAGAGTTTTCTGGGCAGACAGATGTTCAAAGCTAACTTAATTTTTTTGGCAAGCATTTTGGGGTCCTTTCAAGGCTGCCCATGGGAACTGCTGTGCCACAAGTTTCACCAGCTTGGATATGGAACACACTCTAACCCTCTCTGGACCTCCCACCACCCTCCCTTAGAACCTGGAGCTTGCGAGGGTCCCCATACTTTGTCAATTCAGAACCATTTAGAGTCAGTGGACCTTTAAGACAATTCAAGGTGTGTGACCTTACAATGCTTCCTGGAAACTCCCCATCCTTGCCTTGCCAAGCAGGGCAGGAGAGAAGTTTCAGGGTCTATAGTAAGGGCATTATAATAATCTGCCCCCACCCTCCAGCCCTCCTCCTGTCTGAGAAGAGAGAGGGTTTTAACCATAACTGACAACTGTTTGGGACCCCTAAAGACCCAAAATACCAAAAAACAAAGAGAAGTAGTATTTTCCTCTATATCAGGGCCACTGTGCAGCTTCGGCATCTGCTGCTCTCCGGCCCTTCAGTAGGAGAGCCTTACAGGAGAGGGTGTTGTCCGGGAGAAGATGGTGAAGTTTCTGGTACTCGATCTTGAAATCATCAGCCCTTAGCAGACAGGAGATAAACAGCAGTTGTACCTGGAGAAATGGAGTCTGCAGGGTGGAAGCAGTTGTATTCAGCTGCTGTGGTCATCAGAGAGGCAATGACGTGTGAAAGATGCAGGGGTGACAGAGGGTAGTACTGGCACTATGCCTGAGAGGTTACAATGCCCAACAAAGGCAGAGCATTAAATGGACACTGCACTAGTTCTGAGAACAGTTCAGTTACCCTCAAGGACTTCTATATTTATTTTGTGAAATCGCTATATATTCACATTTGTTCACTGACCCAGCTACCCCAAGTGAGTCATTAATATTATTATTTTTAAAAGAGTTTATTTATTTATTTATTTGTTAAGAGAGAGAGAGCACAAGCAGGGGGGAGGGCAGATAGAGAGAGAAGCAGGCTCCCCGCTGAGCAAGGAGCTGGATGGGGACTGGATCCCAGGACCCTGGGATCATGATCTGAGCTGAAGGCAGACATTTAACTGATTGAGCCACCAAGGTGTCCTGAGTCATTAATATTATTATTATTTATTTTGTTCCATGTAGCTAATAAGGATCTTCAGAAACATGGGTTATATGTGTATTTCAGTAACCCTTGAATAATACAGAGAGTAAATAATGGTATGCTAAAAAGTCAAAATACTATCACAATTCAGGCTCAGTCAGAGATTCTAGCTAATTTCAAAATAGGTGTTTTAGGAAGTTGTCTTAGTTTTCAGAATTTCAAGCTACTGCTTCATATTTTGGTATTACTGAAGGAGATAATGTTTTAGTATAAATTCCAGATTTTCTCAATTTTCAAAATATTATAGCTTAAGAAATTACTTAGTGATTGCTAAAATTTTAAATTCTAAACACAGACACAAAAATTTCTCTGCATTTCTCAACAAGAAACATAACATCATTTTTAAAAACTACAATTAGAAGTCATTTATATTCTAACTTTTTTAGAACTTGAAAATTATATATTGTTACAATAAGAAATTTTACTAAAAGTTAAGAAGGTCATGTTTCTTAGGCCAATTCTTCTGGTATCTGAATTACTCATTTATTTTTTAAAAATCTCTCCTATTTTTAAAAATTTCTCCTACGTGGATTGCTCTCTTCAGACATAATACTCACCAAAATCACACCAAACCATTAAAGCCAGATTCATATTCTCTTCACTGCTAAATTTTTCTTGACCACATTAGTCAGAAATACATTCTCCTTCTTGGCTCCAATAATGTGACTGGAGTCTCCAACTGTGTGATATATTTTATTTTGAAGTGTTTATTGCAGACTGCTTTGTGGTATAGATGTTTCCATACCTATCTTAGCTCTATTACCAAACCTGAGCATTTTCTATTCCCCACGGTGTCTGCCTAGCACTGGGCATTGTAGACAGCTACAATATCAGCAACAGTACTCAATACATAACTTAACTAAACATTAAAAGTCTGCAAGTAGAAGTTTCGATTTTTTCATTTGTTAGAAGAAAGGCAACACAACAGGGATATAGACAAAGGTTGGACATAAGAATTTCATAAAAGAAAAAAAATCCAAATGACCATTTACAAAAAGATACCAAATCCACTGAGAGTTTCAGAAAGTAAGAATGGAAGTCATAATAAGAGATTCCTGCTGTGGTAAAACTAGAACAGTGATAGGGCCACCTCTGGCTGTCATGGGCAAAATGAGACTTCCTGACCTTGCTGTGGGAAAGGTGAGCTCGAATGCCTTCTGGATAACATAGTAAGAATAGAAAAACACATATACCTTTTGACCCAGCAAGCCCACTTCTGGAAATGTATCCTACAGAAAAAAAGAGCAAAATTACTTCAAAATTGATTATTATGGTATCTCTGTAGTGGGAAACACAGGAATAAAGTAAGTGCTCTTTAACAGGGGAATGGATAAATATATTTCAATATTTATCCTGCCATAGGTCTGTAACAATTGGCTTGCAAAATAGTGTTCAAAATTACATGAAGAAAGTCTCCCTAGGACCAGAGATAAGACTTTTAAGATTACCCTTGATCATCTGACAGCACTGAGCTCTCACCTTCCCTAAGCTTTTCTAGTATACATGTCTGTATCATCCAGAGTTTGATGCTTCCTTATATCTCCTTATATCTCTAGCTAGTTTTTTTTTGTTTTTGTTTTTTTTTGCTAGCTATATCTTGTCTCCTTAGTTCCCTGAAGTTTTATGTTTTCAATTCACAATGTAAAGGCTTTATCTGGTGCATAGTAGGCAGACAGGAAATCTTTTTTGACCGATCAGTTGTTTTCCTGAGTGAAACATGTTAATGGATGACAGGCTCCTAGGCCTTGGTGTTTGTCAGTAAAACTGTTTCCTATTCATGTTCTTTGTATACTCAGGGATATAGCTACTCTATTCAATTATTCAATCATTTTGCCGAAAACTTGGAGAGTCTATTTGTTACAGAACATAATAAAAATGTAAAGCCATTGCCATTAATAAATAACATAACATACGTGTCTGTTTCCTAGCAGCAAGCAGACTTTGAGTATTCATGTTGTTCAAGATTAAGTAAATCACCACAGACAAGGAAAATTACGCCATAGCTTATGTGATCAGATCAAAACAACAGTCATTTTCTCCACCAGTGATTCCTATTAAATGAATTGTATGCTAACAATTTCCAGTAATGAGTTGGGTTTAATAAATTATGTACTCTTCATAACTTTTTAATGTACATTCTTCCAAGACTGGCCTGTCCCCAGAAGGGAATTTATCAAACGGCTTCTGCACATCAGAAATAAAAGCAAAATGAATGAAATTGGAGTGGCTGAAGCATAACTAGTGGTAATGGGATTGGTTTTGCTTCACTTTCTCTGTCACCCACCAAACATGAAAAATCTCCCACGGGTGGTTCAGTGTTATCTTTTCTCCCTGTTTTCCCCTAAGTATCAGATATTAGCTACAGACAACAACACGATAGTGTTTGTGATTGATCTGTGTACTGCTCTGTTGCACCAAAAACCTTATTTCTAAAATATGGTATGTAAAATGAGGCTGCTGAGAATATCCAAACACAGACACACACACACACGCACACACACACTCCCTAAAGATATGTAGAAGAAACCATAGCTTATTCAACAATTCCTTTTAATCTTGAATCTTCATAGTGTAGTAAAGAAACATTAAAAGTAAAACAAATCAAAAGTGATACTAAAGATACTTTTTAGGTTTTGACAAACCATCCAGAGAAAGTAAGTTCCTATGACTAGGATTCACTGACTAAATAAACATAACATTCACTTTTGCATTCTAAACCAAATTTTGAAAGTCACTCTTTTTTATTATCTACCTGATCAAATCCTCAGTCTGACTGAATAGATTTCTTTTTATTCAAAAATAAACTTGATCTTTGGGAAGATGCTATCTATTAACCCCATCCACTTTGTATCACTTTCCAGTATGTAGACAGGCTATCCCTAATTTTAACTGGAGTAGGAAGAAGAATTCTTTGGGGACTATATATGGGTGGAAAATTTATCTTTCAAAGCAGGATCCTTTTTTTTCTTAAAGTAAGCTCTACTGCCCACTGTGGGGCTTAAACTCATGGTCCTGTGATCAAGAGTTGCATGCTCCACTACCTGAGCCAGCCAGGCGCTCCATCAAAGCATGATACTCTTAAGGTAGAGCACATTTTAGTATATGTGCTGCTGAAGCAAGCACAAGGTAGAGCACATTTTAGTTGATTAGGTGGTACAGCAGATGATTTTTGTGTTTACTCCCCCACATGATTAAGCCAACACTGATTTTTAAAAAATTGTTAATCATATAATTGTTAAAGAAAAATTAGAAATAATATTATGTGTATGTCAGACCTATTTCCTCTTCCTCATGGATGAATACATTTCCCAAGTGACTAGGTGGGGTTACATGACAGAGGCCCAGGTATTGGAATGTATCTCTTTGTTTCCTTCATACCTCTTTTTTTGCCCATTATGTGCCTGCATATAAAAGGTGGAACCGGGGCGCCTGGGTGGCTCAGTGGGTTAGGCCTCTGCCTTCCGCTCAGGTCGTGATCTCAGGGTCCTGGGATCGAGCCCCACATGGGGCTCTCTGCTCAGCAGGGAGCCTGCTTCCTCCTCTCTCTCTGCCTGCCTCTCTGCCTACTTGTGATCTCTGTCTGTCAAATAAGTAAATAAATCTTTAAAAAAAAAAAAAAGGTGGAACCACATAGGGCTATGGATGGCTGCAGGGAGCACAGACCTCTGCTGACTCAAATCTGACTGTGAGCAAGAAACAAATTTCTTTTCTTTTCTTTCTTTCTTTTTTTTTTTTTAAGAAACAAATTTCTATTGGCTCAAGCCACTGAAATCTTGGATGTCTGTTATTGCAACTAGCTCTTCTGAGTAATACATTATTTACCATATATTATGTTTCAGATGTAATGCAAAGCCCAACTTAAAGTGACCTAAGCAATAAGGACATTTACAGTATCACAAAACAAGAAGTCTAAAGTTGATTAAATTCCAGTGTGATAAATTCAGCGACTTGATAAAACCATGAAGGATCCAGATTTTTCCATTTTTTACTCTGCAGCTTCTTAGGCTGGCTCACCTTTTGATCACAGAACAGCTCCTGCAGTTCCAGAATCACACAGAGGTGATAATGGCCAGAAGTGGTAAAAAGACATACCCCCTCTTGTCTCTTTTGTAAGAACAAAGAAACCTTTCCCACAAGCCTTCCTTCAGTCTTTTTTCTTAGGTCTCATTTCCCAGAACTGAGTCGGTCACATGCTTTTTTCTAAACCAATCCCTTGAAACGTCAACTTGTCTTTTCTGAAATACATGGCCAGTAATACCTGAATGAAAGCAGAATTCTTTTAGTAAAGAAGAAAAAAGAGGGACAGCTTTTAGACAACCACTAGTATATATTCAGATCATTTAAGGTTTATTAGAATCAAATACTGTGGATATTCTCAAACTATTCTTCTTAGGTAATATAACAATGTACTAGTTTAAGGGAGGTGCTTAAATAATAAATAGAATTGACCATCTAGATATTTCATATATTCAAAGTCAGGTGGTATTCAACTTCTATAGTAGTAAAGGTACATACTGAATCTTATCGGAGGTTTGTAGGCACTATTGCTAGCAACTTTGACATTGTGTAAAGACATGATAGCTAAGCATTTTTAAAAAAATTTCAGATGTGAAAAACATGAAAACTGTATTTGTTCAAATCTTCTTATGCAGAAAGTCATAGGGATGAACACATTTACTCACTTTTGGTTATGACTTCATAAATGACACATATTATATATTTTAATCATAGGAATTAAATGAACCCAGAGGTCAAGAAGGCAATTTAGAACTGTTGAGCCCAATACGTATCACAGACAAGGAAACTGAATTCTGTCATGATGAAGTGACTTGTACCAGGTCATATAAAAAAGCCCAGTCCCTGGCAACACAAGAACCAGAATAGAAATTCACCTCTGTTCAGTCTGGGGTTCCTTTTAATGCAGGACAGCACTCTTAATGCACAGCTATCACTTAGGAAAGTGGCACTTAAAAGAGGAATCCATTACACACATGCAAAGCAGCATACTACACAATTCTTAAAATAATGATGATAGTTAAATGTACTGAGCTTTCCCTGGGCCCTGCAACAAATTTTTGTACATTGCATTAGTAAATTTATTTGTATCAAAAACCGTATGATGGAAGTATTATTAATGTCCCATTTCTTATGTAAGACGACATTTCAGAGAAGGTAAATCTATTTTATCATTCAGGATCCGTCTCCCATTTTTTTGTTGCAATGGACCTTTGAATTAACAACTAGTAGGGTAATTTGAAACAAGACAAAGACTAATCAGGCAGATGTCACCTGACTTTTTATCTTTGTGTGGAATTGGACCCAGAGAGACAGGCAGCCCTGCACCTCAATCCAGTCTTTTTATTTTTTAAATTGATTTTAAAAATGTATTTTATTTACTTTTTTAAGTAAGCTCTATGCCCAGCATGGGGCTTGAACTCATGACCCTGAGATCAAGAGTCACATGCTCTACCAACTGAGCCAGCAAGTCACCTCCAAGCTAGTCTTAACAGATATTTTTTGACAGTCTCACAAGAAGCACCTTTTATCAATATAAAATTACACACTTTCAATATGACTCTTTTTCAACTCCAAACCCACCCATACAAGCCAGCTGGAGGAACCACTTTTAGGGGATTCGGGATTAAATAGCTTGGCCTTGCAATCTTCTAATATTTGTTTGGGAAGGTCCTCTTTCATTGTTTCCTTATGAATACTTGGATTTTTTAATCATCAGCATCCATGAAGGATCTAGGATTGAGTTTCATCTGCCATGTTTGGTATCTATACTGATTGGCAAGACAACATCTAATCCATGTCCAGCACAGTCAAGATTATATGCAATCTAAGGCAATGCAATAGGGAAGGAGACTATTTTCTCTGTGGCTGATTCTAAGAAACAAGACCAATGTCTAGCTATCATCTAGCCAGTGTTAAGCTACACTTAACACATCAATCACTTGCTTTAATCACATCTAGCTTCATTGCGTTTATTTAACGAATGAGCATGGCTTTCCTCTCCTTTTTTAGCTTTTGTGACTGACAGAAAAAAACAAATCAAACTTCTTGTCCTGATGGTTGTTTCTCTCACCTACCCATAAGAAGGGTTAGATTGATGGGCCAATGGAACTTTAGAGCTGTTTAATTTTCCCAGGTGGTCCAGAATATATGCCTCAGTGGAAATGTAAAGCATCTCAAATTTCTCCCATGCTGGTACAACATATTCTAAAGAATGTTTCAATATCCATTTATATGAGAAATGTGTTTTATTTATTTGTTTATTTATTTGAGAAAGAGAGGGCACCAGAAAGTGTGATTGAGGTGAGGGGCAGAGAGGATGGGAGAGGGAGAGAGAGTCTCAAGCAGACTGTGGGGAGCACAGAGCCCAATGCAGGGCTCGATCTCATGATCCTGAGATCATGACCTTAGCCAAAACAAGAGTCAGATGCTTAACTGACTGAGCCACCTAGGCGCTCCTGGGAAAATCTTTTTTAATGAAATAGCCTTGAACTAAAAAAAAGTTCTGTTTAGTTCTAGGAGTAGCTATCATTATTTTTCTACAAGAATAACTTTTTCCTAGAATCTTTGGAGGGTATCTTTTGAAAAGATGACTCCTGGTATCCCAGCCTGCCCTAGTAAGGGGCTGCATGATGGTAGAATTTCAGCTTTGGTCATTAAATTTCAACAAATAAAATCCAATTTTCATTTGTTCATCAAATGTAGATATATATAAATCTATTTGCCAAAGTATATTTGTGTGAATATAGCTACTCAATGCCCTGTTTGGTTTAGTAATTTGTGTGTGCATGGCTCACAAAATGATCATTACTGAATGTAAAAGAAGAAATAAACTAGAAAAATTTAGAATCACTATTACATATATTAATACTTAATAAACGGTACATATTGAGTCTCTGAAAATCTTACTTAGTGAGAGGGCAATATTTCCAGAAGAATGCAAAATAGAAAATGTCTTTTCCATATAAACAACAGTGGTGTATATGCTTATATTTTTGGCTTCCCGAGTTACTGTAGATAAAAAATAGTAACAAAGTCCTCAATATTATGTTTCAAATGACAATGACAATGATCACTTTATTTCCATTTTTCATAAAATTCTTAACTGAAAATTAAAAAAATCAGAATGAATATACTGGCTTTTTCATGGACTAGTTTAAATTTATTTTTAGTTACTTTTAATAACCAAAATTTAATTGGATTTTTATTGATTTATGAACATCAAATCTCTACTCATGGCTATTTAGATTTGTGTGTGCAAAATAATTTTTTCTATGAACATATAGACTCTGGTATTATGAAAAATTATTGAATTATAATAATCAGGGAAGAGCTCAGAAAATTAATATTGAATTAAAGAGTATTGGCTAGCAAGAGACTGTAAGAAGCTATAGTGTTGATTCTGTTGTCTCCAAATCATCCAAAACAGATGATTCATCTTTCAAGATTTCCAGAGAACAGTGGATTCCATACGCTTCTTAGATAACCTTTTCCTGTATTAAATAACCCTAGAAATTAGAAGTATTTTTCCTTATTTTACTTAATTTCTATGAGGTACGGTTAAAATGTTTGCTTCCTTTTCTTATTTCACTGGAGATGAAGAAAGCTGGTCACAAAACACCATTCAAATATAGGACCACATGTGTCTTGTTCATCACTGTGTCACCTGTCATAGTAACTGGCACATAGTTGGTGCTTGATAAATATTTGTTGAAAATATAAATTAAAAAATAAAACCTTTATTTAAGTTAATTTTCAGTATTTTTTCCTTCAAGCCAAATAACCCCAGTTCTTGTACAAACCTATAATGCCATATTGGCAATTCAGAAGTTCCAAAATCTTGGATAAGAAAATTTTAAAACAAAAAACTCACATGAACTCATTTTTTCAACAGAAAACTTCAATCTGAAGTGACATGAGGGTATTTATAGCCTCTCTTTATTGCAGTTGGTGTGCCTATTCCTATATTTTGTTGTAGAAATATTAATGTAATGCTGCCCCTTACCGTACTGGGGTGGTATATAACATGAGGTATAGGTACTGTCTCTCTGCACCTCTCTGGAATTCTCTACATATCCACCCATAGCCTCAAAATCTTCAAGTAAGAAATGGTGGAAATGAATTACTCTTATCTCACTTTTTAAATTATTTTAGCCAACTATTTGTAAGTTCCCTCCTATATAATGTTCAACCAAGATGTCAAACAATCAATACACACAGATCAACATTAACGTCTCTTGTTTTTCTTATAATAAGGTACATGTCAGACTTTTTCTAAGGTTTCCACATCTCTGCTCTTCAACCCAGAGGAACCACTTATAAGAAGGGGCAATTCAGCTTCTATGAACCTCCAGTTTTGACCTCTCTTTTCAGAGTACTAACAAGGATGCCAATTAGTGTCAGTTTTGATAGCAAAGTTTTTGGATTTTGACATAGTATTCTTTTTAAAGAAATGGCATGTCTCACTTACTCATCTCACACAGAATTTTGATGAGGAAGCTGTAATGATTTTGTATTCACCTCCAATGCAGACAAAGCAAACTAATGATCTTAACCTCAGAATCTCTTAAGTTCTGTTTTTGAGGCCTTGATTTATTGTTCTTGGTCAGCAAATATTTTCTAAATGCTGGCATACCTCCCTACTTGTATTTATTATTGTAATATTTGGAAAAACATTTAGCATATTCATGCAATTAAAGCAAAGTACTCTAATGCAAACAGGATGGTGAAAAGCAAAGGCTGTACAGAAAATGTACTACAAAATTAGAGTAGAAAAAAAGTGATGGAAGTGTAAGTTCAGTGACAGTTTCTATGTATTTGAATTGAGTTAGCCTTACATGTAGACCAAATGGTTTTCTTATGGTAACTTCTGATAAGAAATGCACATATTTTACTCCTACCGCTACCACATACAAACACATACATACATGCAGAGAGAAATAATTTAAGAACCACATAGATTTCTCCACTTTACTATAGGAACTTGGATGAATCACTTGAAATCTTTAGCTTTTTCATTTGTAAAATGAAAATAATAGTACCTGCTACTTTGAGCTGCTGCAATATTTAATGTTTAGTAGGCACATAACAAGCATTAAGTGTGGGAAATACAATAATAACGTTAATAGTAGTTACCTGGATTTCCACTCTACTTGTAATTATTATAAAATAAAGATCTTCTCTGAGGATAATTTTTGGACTATTAACTTATATACTCTTCAGTCTGTATCTTGGATCCCTTGGATATATGTTTTCAAAGGAAGCATTTGAGTTGAAGCATATCTGGTATGTGAAGAGATTTAGAAGGGTAGAATATTTCAGATAGGAAAACAGATAAACCCTGGGACAGATGGGTGGACTAAAGAAAAGCTTACTCACTAAATGTTATCAACTTTAGCTATTCTATTATTGCCTCATAATAAGAATGTTATCAATGCTAGAAACTGCTGTTATTTTCTTCCTGTTAGTGGATTTTCATGAATGATTATCTGCTAACATTTGAATGTCTACAGTTTTTTCTTACTTTTTAATTTTATTTAATTTTTTAAAGATTTATTTATTTACTTTAGAGAGAAAGAGAGAGAGAGCACACACACACACACAGTTGGGGGGTGAGGAGAGGCAGAGAGAGGGAGAGAGTCTCAGGCAGACTCCCTGCTGAGTGTGGAGATTGATGCAGGGTTCAATCGCATGACCCTGAGATCATTGACCTGAGCAGCAATCAAGAGTCAGACACTTAACTGACTGAGCCATCTACACACCCCTGAATTTTTTTTTTAAAGATTTTATTTATTTATTTGACAGATCACAAGTAGGCAGAGAGAGAGGGGGAAGCAGGCTCCCCGCTGAGCAGAGAGCCGGATGCGGGGCTCGATCCCAGGACTCTGAGACCATGACCGGAGCGGAAGTCAGAGGTGTAACCCATTGAGCCACCCAGGCGCCCCACCCCTGAATTTTTTTTAAAGCAAAATTGAAATACTTTTCAAAAATTTCCTTCCCCTATAAAATTTGTTTGGTTTACATATTATTATTGGTCTGATCAATTGTGTAAAAGAATGAAAACATTTGCTTACCTATGGTTATTTCTTTTTAAACAGGAATTCTCATCATAGTCATCTCACCCAAATCAGAAACATAGTACATAATCAATTTCTCGTTACTCTATTGTCCTATTAGTTTGGGACATGGCCCATTTTTATCCTGCCCCTTTTTAAAAACCAATATCTATACAAAACATCATAAATGACACAAAATATATTTTAAAATATAAAGAGCAATGCATTTTAGCAAAACTCTGGAAATAGAAATTATGGGTTACAATTAATATTATAAATATTGCAACGGGGATGAGAGTTTCATTACATTCTATCAGTCTTTAGTAATAGTAATTTAGGTTGAGAGGCTGGACCTCCAGTTTTCACACATACACACACATGCACACACACACACACACACACACACACACACCCCTAGCTGCCTTGCTTCTCTGAGCATGGAAGATTAGCACATTCTTTCATTTTGAGTAAAGCTATCAAACATCTGAGTAATATCTTCTTTTGGACAAAATGAAGCAGATGTGGGGTGTATGCATAAGGTTGAACAGGCTTTATTGTAAAATAGACTTGATTGTGAGCCTTGGCTCATTTCTTACTAATTTCGGCATATTACTTAACTGTGTTAAGACTTAGTGCTCTCACTTTCAAAATGGGGACAATAATCTTTCATCAGAGAGTTGTTATGAAAATTAAATCAATCCATACTGTCATATCCAAAGTTCTTGGCAGAAACTAAGAAATATATATATTTTAGCTTAAGCCTTGAATAGTCAGACAGCTTACAGACATAGAAGAAAATAATAAGAGTACACTAAGAAACTTTCAGAGCCCAGGCTGAGACAGGAGACAAGGAAGCTAGGGGACAGATTTCCACAGAGGGAGTTTTAGGGAATATCAAAGCCCTGAGCCTGTCAGGGTTGTTAGGTTACTGCCCCCTAGTGGGAAAGGTGTACTATTTCCGGCCATGTTGAGAAGCACACAGATGGAGGACAGTCTGCCATTAGTCCTCAGGGAATTACCCCCAGGTTCACAGTCTTTTCATGTTTCCTGACCCATTTCATCAGCCCCAGTGATTTCAGTCTCTGCACTGAAGACATCAGGATGAAGATGTCTGTGTCCTACCTTTTTTCCCTCTACCCTGTGCTCAACTGTTCCTTACATCCCATTATTATCCTAATTTGCTCCACCTCTACAGAGAAATGAAATGCTCTTCTCTCACTACTGAAAAAACTTTAATGAAAGTTATGATATTTGAGCTGGTTTCTGAGGAAAAAGTAGGAAGTAGATACTCAGGAATTTCTAGGGTAAAGGAGAGGTATCTTCCCCTTTCATTAGTCCTGGAATACCATGTTGAAATTTTTCAGCAAATATATACACATGATTGCTATTCCTCAGGAGAGGGACAGTGAAGACAGGCTATGGCCCTAATTCTAAATGGCTAGGCAGCCACTTACAGTAATGATAACCATTCCGACTGAGGGCTTTAGTTCTAGCCACCAGTAAGAAGCAATGGATAGCAGTTTTGATCTTTGTCCTTGAACACAGTTTATGGCTCCAGAAGGAGTGCTTCTTTGGATGTCACATTAACAAAAACAACACTAAGCAGAGTCATTAACATGTTATTTTGCTTTGGGAGAGGAATATACTGGACATTTTCATTAGTGTAAAGTACAGCATTATGTTTAACCCTCTTTCCCTCAATATTTAGAAGGACCATTTGGCACACTTCGCATTTTCTATGCCAATTATCAATTTCTTCTTTGTTTTTTGTCTTTGGTAAATACATCATATTATATTCAAACTGTCAACCTGATATGTGCTCTCTAGTCAACATGGATCCAAAATATGTACTTTGGAATGTTTTTATAAACTGAAACTTTGTTCCAATGATTAGGTAAAGATGTCAGTGGTTTAGGGCGATATGTACAATTTTTAAATTTACAGATATGACTCTTTCCTTCTAAGCAGAGCTGACAGCTGATAGTGAACAAAATTTCTCCTCAATAAGAATCTCATTGCAGAAGACTGGTAAGAATCCTCACTTGTAAAGAATGGGTAGACTGAAAATAACAATGGCCAACTTGGTGCTTTAAAGCCATAGAATATCCAGTTAACGGTGTAATATTCTGCCAAAGTGGCCATCTGTTTAAGCATGTCAGAATAACAGCTCAATGCAACTTTCAAAATCAGAATGTCATGACTCCAGGATTAGTCTTTAAATGATTTGAGCATAAATTAAATTATAATATAGAGAAAATGTGTAAGTTATTAGTGAGTTGGGATTCCTCTAAGTACATTGAATGACAGTTTGGAAGGCTTAAAAATGGCTTAACTTTCAGATTACATAAAAATCTCAATCTTTGACATAAATAAACTTTTATTTCCTGTATCTTAATAACTATATATTTATGTGTGTGTATGTGTATATATATATATATATATATATATATATATACATATATAGTTATAAAATTATCCTATTGGCATTTATACCTTTAGCGAATTTTTTTACTCTAAAAGACCTGGTGATTTCATTTACTTTTAAAATGTAGTATCTTCTCTGTGCTGATTCATATTACTTTTTTAAAATTCCCCAAATTAAAAATATTTTGTAGATGAATTTAAGTGTAAATTGTGAAAATCCAGATTAAAATACCTTTGACTAACAAATCTTTACTCAAAATGACACAAATACCTATTGGCATACCTAAAAATAGGCAAAAAAAAAACCCCCAAGAAACCAAGATGAGAATATACATTAATGTTAAATTCTATGAATCACAGACAACATACTGTTAAGCTCTGAGAAACACTAATATGAGACCCATGGAACAAGATTTAGAAAATCAAAAATAAAATGGGAGCATACCAATAATTTTTTTCTCATCATGTCTATCTGACAATAGGTTTTCAGATGCTTCGTTGGTTTAGAAAAGGAAATAGTTAATCTCAGACCAGCAGAGTCTTAATATATAAAAGTCAAGTAAACACTAGAAATTGGGTTAAAATTCATGATCTGCTGGCTTCAGATTTAAGATGGGGTTTTAATTACCCCCCAAATAGACAAATAAGTTGAGTCAAAGGCAGGCCCTGTCCACTGTATTTTGTCAAATACCAGATTTTGCTAGATGTCTCGTGACGTCTATGGGGAAATTACCTTAGGTGAAAGGAAAAAGGAAACTGTCCTGAAGACTCAGAGGAAATATGTATCTCTAAATATATATCTCTAAGATTTATTATAGGAACTGGAAAAATATTTTAGAAAATACACCCATTATGATATAGAAGCTAAAGCTATAAAGAGAGACCAGGACAATATGACATTATAGACAGGTGAAATTTAAGAACTATTAGTTGAGATTAAAAATGATCTGGTAAAGGCTTGAAAAATAATGTTAGGACATTTGGTGTTTAATAATAGAATTAAAGGCTGTTCTGGTTTAAATAAGAGAAGAACAATGTCAAAATCTAATCAGTGATAGTGAAGATGAACTTTCCTATCATGTACAATATAAGAACAAAAGGGACGAGATGATGATAAATATGGAGGAAAGAAAATGAGGAAATAACCTAAGATGGTAAGTGATACTAAGGAAAGAAACGCCTTAAAACCAGTGTCTATCCATTCTTTTCTAATGTTTTCCATTCATTCTCATTAATTTACCATTCTCTGCCTAACCCACTCTGCATAGGCCTCCTTTACTATTATTCCACAGAATTTATCAGAATTAAGATCATATTTATCTCTTTAGCCTAAATTCAGTTGTTACTTTGTAGACTTCATTAAAAAAAAAGATTTATTTATTTGAGAGAGGTTGAGAATGAGAGAATGCGTACTTGAGAAGAGAGGCAGAGGGAGGGAGAGACACCCAGATCCCCCCCTGAGTGGGCATCCTGATGCAGGGCTCAATCCCAGGACCCTAAGATCATGATCTGAGCCGAAATCAAGAGTAGGACACTTAACTGACTGAGCCACCAGGCACCCCCTAGACTTCATTTAAGTCTACTTATCAGCATCATTTGACACAGTTTAGCTGAAATACATCCTTCTCTTTATTTCCATGATGGAACACATCTGAATATTCTTCTGTTTTTTCAGGATGCTTTTTCTCAGTCTTCTTTGTTCAACCATCAAATGCCGGAACACACAATGCAGTCCTGGGCCTCTTCTTTCCCCTGTCTACAATTATCTTGCCATCTCTCCAGTGATCTCACTCATTGACAAGTGCATGTGTGTATGTGTGTATGTGTGAGTGTATAATTGCCAAATTTAGGTCTCTGTTTCATATTTGTTATTGTTGATGTGACTCTTTCCTTGATGAAAAAATCAAATAAATTCTCAAACATGTCTCTTAACACAACATTTAGCTCCCACATATATTCCTATATAAACCCATATTTCTATAAACCCATCCCTCCCTGAATCTTTCTCATTTTAGTAAATATTACCATAAGCCTCCCACTTACTCAATTTAAGAAATCTATAATCTTTTCTTTTTTTTTTTTACTAGCCTTCTCCCCCTGCCTAACTAAAATGTCACTTCTAACCTTGTCCAGGAGGGACATCTTGTTGTTGTTGTTCTTTCTTCTTCTTTCTTCTCTTTCTTCCTTCTTCTTCTCTCTCTCTCTCTCTCTTTTTTTTTTTTTTTGCCTTTCCTGACATTTTCCTGCTTCTTATTGTTATTCATTGATAATCCTCTTGTTAAACAACAGCCAGAGTGATTTTCTAAAAATAAAAATCAGATCACTTCACTTCTTATCTAAAAGCTTACAAGTCCTTTCCAATGCACGATTACTATTAAATAAAGGGCAAACAAACAAACAAACAAAAAAAAGGAACCAGAATAGAAATATAAATTTCAAGCAAAGTAAAAATCAAGATAATCAAATCAGTGACCAAAAGTTATTTTTAAAGTGATAAAATAAAATATACAATGAAAGTTATAAAATTCATAAGCTTTTATGTACAAAGAGTACAATGAACATATGTAATGATAATAGCTATAATTTGAATGTTTAACATATGTTAGGGATGATGGAAACTTCATTTTTTCATTGAATTTTCAGAAAGCATTATCAAGGCCCATTCACTGGTTAAGGAACCAAGGACCCTAGTTACATAGGTCATAAGGGATGGAGGAGTAGAACACAGTACGTTCTGGGTGCTTCCACAGGTTATGCCATTACACCAAAGAACACAATGATACTAAAAAAAATATAGGGTAAACTGAACACAACTGTGGTGAGAAACTTCAACTCTGCTTTGATAACTCTGACAGATCAAGTAGACAAAAACAAAGAAATCTGAATTATGTAATTGGTATGGGAAGACTTTGGGACAACCTCCCAAACAGGACCTGATTTTTCTTCCTTTTTGTAGGGAGGAAATGGATTTAAAAGGTTGAAGGTATTACTTTTAAAGAAAATATATCAAGGCCTATGTATCCAGTCTAGGACGTAAGTTGTATATTTTAGTGAAGGCAGTCTCCTTTAGGGAAGGAGACTTCAGGAGTTTCTGAAAGTCTTTCGGTAAGGATTTTTGTTTGTTTTATAATTATGTTTCTAAAGGCTTTTTATTAAGTGTCCTTCACTGGAGATTTATGCTAGCTCATTATGTGTATACGTATACATGTAACACTGTATACATGTATACATTGTATGCTAGCTCATTATGTGTATACGTATACATGTAACATATACATATATATATACAGATATATAAGATTATATATATGAAATGTGTTATACAGAAATGTTTTATTTCATGATACTTGCTGCCTTAGCTGCCATAGCTGATAACCCCCTCAGATTTTCACCATCTCCTTTGAATATTCTCATTTTGCATTAGTTCAAGCACCTGAATATTTTCATATGGTTGAAGATAATTATGGTGTAGATATTACCTAGTAATGTAATTTACCAGGTAAAAGGTAAGGCTGGTTCTTTTTAACAACTTAAATTTCCAATGTCTTACAATTTAAGGCTTATTTTTATGGATACACTACCTCATATGAAAATGGGAAACACAAAGACAGTGAGGTGGACCCAAATGTGTAACAGACATTAATATGTAACAAATATAATCAGGAGCAAGACTTAGGTTGAGAGGTAGGCAACAGATATAAGTGAGTCCAGGGGCCATAACTCTTTTGGTAATCGAGAGAAGTGCATCAGTCTGAAGGTTTATGGTGGGTTTACATCTAGCCTAGAGCAGGCAGGTTTGCAGAGGTTCTCTTTGCCTTTGTGTTGGCTTGTCCCTTGTTCTTAATCTTAAGATGGAGTCCAGCTTTCCAAGGGTTTTTTCGTTTCATGACAAAAAGATGTTAACCCTCTGGGAAAGTAAGAGTTCCTTCCCAGATGTGTGGTTTATAGCATCCTATCTTGGATTTTTGCATAAAGAGTCTGTAAGGGTAAATGTATGAATAAACAAGTGAAATCTATCCAAAATTCATGGATCAAAAATAAACTTTGACTTAAAATTTTTTTATTAATATTTGTGTGTGTGTGTGAGAGAGAGAGAGAGAACATGAGCTGGGTGGGGAGGGGGGAGTTGCAAAGGGAGAGGGAGAAGCAGACTCCTCACTGAGCAGAGAGCCCAACCTGTGGCTGGATCCTAGGACCCTGAGATCATGACTTGAGGTGAAGACAGACACTTAACTGACTGAGCCAACCAGGCACTCCTAAACTTTGACTTTCTTTATGCTAGTCTCATCAAAGTTGAATTGAGTTAAACTGCCAGAATTGAAAGTAGTATTAACCATAAATTTAGCATATATTTTCTTTATTCCAGAGCCTATCAGCTTAGGACTAGAATAAGAACTTTAAATTCGTCAATTATAAATTAGACATTTTAGAGATTAGTTGATTAACCCACTTCTCTCACCCTAAGTAAATAATGAGGAAAAATATCTAGATAGGTGTTTATTTAAACGTGAGACAGGCTTGCAATGCTAATTAATTAATTAATTGTTACTTTTACTCTTTCCCTATCCTTCGTTATTATAAGACACAGCTTGATTATACAAATTTATTAGCTAATCTTCTGAATCAGGCATGTTCAGGGTGGTATGGCTGTAGACTAGCTAATATTGCTGACCAGTGTTCCATGATTTTTTTCCTGTTTACCAATTGCAGATGAGATGCTGGGCTAAACTTGTCTAAAGCAGTTTCTTAATCAGGTGGGTAAAACTTGCTATGTGAATTCCCTTTAGTCCAGAGAAATTGATCTCTGTGTAAAACAAAGTAAACATTGCTCTGATTAATCTCAAAAGAGCTAAACCAACCACAGATGGGTGTTTTACCATGCACCTTGCTTGGAAAGAAAAAATAACCACATAAAGCCCACAAAGTCTAAGTAGTAATTTAACTGCAAAGAATAAAAATAGTTCATTTTTCATATTAGTGCAAATTAATAATAAAGAGATTCACAGGTAGTTATTATTTCAGAAATAAACCAATTCTTCTGTTTTCTATTTTTCTTTAATATGACTGTAAGATCTATAAATAGCAGCAGATTCTATGTACCTTTCTGCTCTTTAAAAAAGATACTGAAAAAGATCGACTCTCAATCTTTTTTCTAAATTAGAAATCCTTGACAAATTTTTAAGGTTTGATATTTTCCTTTCTATGTATTCTTTATATCAAATTCTTGTCAATATCAATGTATACATTTATATGTCTATCAATTAACCAATTGTCTTTCATAGAAGATCCCCTAAATGACCTATTAATTTAACAGATAAATTAAGTTTTCCACTTAGCATGCTGTCTAATGCCCCTGTCATGCTGAAAGTTTATTGCTCAAAGGAATATTTACTCCTACCAGGTTTATACCAATAGTACTTGTTACTGCAATCACAAAAATTTAGATAAATATAAACTCATGACAAATGTATGGGAAAAGATATTTAGCTCAATGAAATAAAAAATGAATACTTTGGAATGGTTTGATATATGTAAGTGGCTTAAAACTGTGATGATTGTAAAGACAGGAATAAAAATTGGAAAGGTTTGACACTCATTTTGCTTTATAAATGTCTCAAAATTCTGTTTTTACTTTAAAGACACTGAAGCTGAAAACTGGAGATGATGCATGAGAGATAGTTTATGTGAATGGTCAACAATCTAATTCATCTTTGGACCAATATCAAATTGGTGGATGGATGTTTAGGCTTTAAGTCAAAATATTATGTACAATGTTTTTCATATATTTATCATCTTTAAGTTCTTGTATAGTATATTTTTAGGACTTGCTACTAAATTAGCTCTTTTGACTAATCAACACAGTATGTCTTGTGCAAGAGGACTTATAATTCTTATAATTTATCTATTTGTAGGTTTTTTATCCTCATAGGATTAAGGTGCCTGATCAAAGCCATCATCAGGGTATTATATATAATGATAGCACACATCATAACAATACATTCAGTTTATTATATAATTCTTTTAAATATAATTATATGAATAACCAACTTGAAATAATGCTCACTTAATTTTAATTCCAGAATTTCTATTCTTTATCGTGAGAGAAGTGGAAATACTCTTAAGCAGATGTAGATAAGTAAAAAGTTTGTCCTTTCTCCTCGTAGTAAAGTTCTAGGGATCCATTTCTTTTTTTTTTTTAAATATCTATTTATTTATTTATTTATTTATTTGACAGAGAGAGAGAGATCACAAGTAGGCAGAGAGGCAGGCAGGAAGCAGGCTCCCTGCTGAGCAGAGAGCCCGAGATTCGAGATTCGGGGCTTGATCTCAGGACCCTGAGATCATGACCTGAGCTGAAGGCAAAGGCTTAACCTACTGAGTCACCCAGGCACCTAGGGATCCATTTCTTATGCCTCTTGTTACATTAGACCACTGGGCTGAATGGATACCATTTTTATATCATTATTAACCATAACAGTTAAAGACATTCTGAAATTACTTACAATTTAGAGTTTAAATTTGAGTCTAAATCAACAGGATTTTTATGGCATTTTTCTGCTTCTCAAATTGCCAAAAATATCTGTTCATTACCATATGGTCTTTCTGCCTTTGTCTTTGAGCTACCACTTTTCTTTACCCCTTGACTGGATTAAATTTTTTTTTTTTATTAACATATAATGTATTATTAGCCCCAGGGGTACAGGTCTGTGAATCTCCAGGTTTACACACTTCACAGCACTCACCATCGCACATACCTTCCCCAGTGTCTTGACTGGACTTTGGACTACCATTTTTCTTTATCCCTTGACTAGATCTGCATTTCTTTATCTGCACAAAAGTGTGCTGCAGCTATTTTGCATTGACTCCTTCTAATCTGTCTGTGCATTGTTTGGTTGATTAGTTCTGTTGTCCAAGAATAGTCAGATTTTTATTTCATTCATTTTGTAGGTACAGAATGACTTTTGATTTAAATTGGAGGTATCAAATGATTCTTTTGGACCGTCATAGAAAGGTATGCTCTGCATTAAAGAATTAGACGTGCCCGCTGGCCATCTTGAAGTTTTACTATTTAATCTTTCATGCTCACTGTTGTGTAGACCATAAGAGCACTCCCACATTTTCACTTTCAGTGGCTGGTAAGCTTAGATAGTTGAAAATTTGTATTAAATTTCATCTGTCTTATCTTATAAATTTGTATCTGTATATTTATAGCAATATTGGTCTTTTCTAAATATACAAGTTCATATATATGTGTACACATACACATATATATTATATATGTATATACATATATATGTTTGTGTGTATATATCTATTCTCTATATGTAGCATGGTAGGGACATGACTAATTGGCCATTTCCCACAGAAAGCAAAATAAGTAATTTGATAAACAAAGGATAACATGTATTTTTCCTCTAAACATCATGCGAATTTGTAATTTTATAGAGACATCAAAATGAGCAAGAACTCCTGAATGTACAATGAAACTCTCATTATGATGCTAGGAAAAAAAAGTTCTGTGTATGTGCAAATGATGGTTTATCATACTAGAGCAATATTCATGTAGTTCATCCATCTGCGGTGGCAGTTTTCAGCCTGTCTTCCTTTGCTACCGCTTTTATTTTTAGTTTTTCTTTGGAGACAAATAGAAGCAGATACATAAGTCCTCAGAATGACAAATATCTTTCTTCTATAAAGCTCAAACAAAATCACACAATCACGAATCTCAAAACAGTTCCAGATTAAACAAGGGATTTACTATAAAGAGAATTACTTAAAGAAGAATTCTAGTAAAATTCTAAGGAAAATTTATCTGAGAAAGATTAAGCTATTTTCTATTGCTTAAATTTTTTTCCTCTTTTAAATTATTTTAAAAGGCCTTGTAACTTCTTAACATATAACAATAAATTTCTGCACGAACTGCTTTATATCTGATACAATACTTGGGATACACTGACCCTCCTGAAAACTTGCAGTATGACACAAACTCAGAGCTTTTTGATATTTACCTCTAGAGGATTTGTTCTTGAAAGAGTAATATGAAATTTCTGTTAAGAAAGATAAACTCTATTTATTATTAGTAGTATTATTATTAGGAGAAATTTACAGTTAGCTACTTCTGAATGGGAAATGGTGCAAGTTTTATATCTGACACCATGAAAGCTTCTACATTACAATGTCAGAATGATATACATAAAATGAATATTACCATTTATTTTAGCCTCAGCTTTAGGTCCATATCCAAAATTCATCCCCTCACCTATATATCTTAAAGGCTGTTAAGTTAAGGCTTTCTATTCCCTGGTTCCATCTGGTCCTGCTTGACATTCCAAGGGCAAGAGTGCTTTCCAAAACTAATGTGGAAGAAATGACCCTTCTCCAACGGTCCTTGATCTGGTTTTCTCTACTTCAGTGTATACCTCTTGAGACTGACTTTTCTTTCACAGTCTTTTGATGTTGGCTTCTATTTTGATAATGAAATGTCAGACTGTTAACCGTCTGTCGTTGAGCCCTCTTCTGTCTATACACTCTTTCTAAGTGGCTTCATGGTTTCATGAGTATAAATAAAACCTATGTGTTGATAATTCTTAAATTTATAGCTATATTCCTGACCTTCCCAGGAACCCTGGATTCACATATTCTGCATAGTGTTTGATATATCCACATGCGTGAACTTACTAGGCACCTCAAAGTTAACATGATCCAAATAGAACTCCTGATTTTCGTTCCAAGTCTGCTCTTCACTTACTCTTGCCCATTTCAGTAAATGACACTACCATCCATTCATTTGTTCAATCCAAATGTTTAGAGCTGGGCTATCTGATATGGTAGCCAAAACTTGCATGTGGTTATTTAAATTAAAATTAAGTAAAGCCATAAATTCCATTTCGTAGTTATATTAGTCACATTTTAAATGTTCAATATTCACATATCTAATGGCTACCATAGCAGACAGTGAAGATATAAAATATCTCTTTTACTTCAGAAAATTTTATTTAACAATACTGGTCTAAAGTTGTGATTTCTATCTGTCTCTCCCTCACCATACATCTCAGGTCCTATCTGCTCAATCAAAAATAATGTCCTTTACTCAAGAAATGAAAGGTTATGCTAAATTCACTTATAATTACCCCAAGTTTGTCCAGGTGATTTTATCTCTGGAATTACCACATTGGTCAGAGCCATCATAGCTGCTTTCTGCAGTAGTCTCCTAACCTGTCTCCCAGGTTGTCCTTATCAACTGCTTCTTTATAGAGCAGCCAACAGGATCTATTTAAAACATAAACTAGGTTATGTTACCCTCTTGCTTTCAACCCAAACCCTCTGATGATTCCCATTGCTCAAAGAACAAAACCCAAACTTCTTATGCTGATGTACAAGTTCATTATGACCCAGCTTCTTGCTTATGTATTATTTATTTCTCTGTTCCTCTAATAAGAACTTCATTTCTTTGAGAATCAGAGTATTTCTTATCTGGTTTACCACTTTATCTCCAGTTTCAAAGTTGTACCTGGCACATAGTCGAGGATTAAGACATATTTTCTAGATGAATTGATGTAAAATGAAAGAACTATGAAAATTTTGACTTTCAAGATATTCCCATTGCTTTTGATTTTATTTATGATCCATGAACTTAAAAAAAGATGTGGACAAGAGGGTGGATTTTTAATCTCCCCATTTATGATTAAAAGATGTAGTAATAGATGATATAATCGAAATGAGATGTTTGGAAAAATTTGTGTTTTAATTCACTAAAAATTTCCTGAGTGACAGGGTACCATGCTAGTTTTCCCCTGGTGGGGGGAAAAAAAAGAATGCTCCTAAGATTCACCATATCATTAATGAAAAGCACCCTTAGTATGTTTTTTTATTTTTAAATCTGTAATTTGACAAAACATAAAAGGAACTACAAAATTGATAGAAAGTCCTGACTGATGAAATTCAACATTATTTCATTTTTAATTTTGAAAAACACATAATTTATACTTATTGAACATAAGAATAAATAAATTTAAAATTTAGGTTTATGTCTTTAATGCAATGTATATTCTCAATAACTTTTTGTTTTACTCTTAATTATAAAATTTATATAAAATGTTGGAAATGCATAATTTTTCTTCTTTCAGTGTTCCCATTTTAAATATCTCAACTGCTCTTTTCTATCCTTTGGTCATCGAAATTTTGAAACACATTGTATTCACACCTTATAAAATGGGATGAGATAAAAATAAAGTCACTGAAGGATATAAAAATATTCTAATCTCTGTTCTTGGAAAATAAGTTTTTACTTTGGGGGCATCATCTTTAGATCATTTAGATTTCTTGTCGTATGGTCCTCTGACTGCCAGCATTAGAATCAACTCGGTGTTTGTGAAAACGGAGATTCCTGGAAGTCATACACATAAAATCAAATGGGGGTATAGATGGAGCATAGAAATTCACATTAAAACAACAACACCAACTCATGGTGATACACTTTAAATATTTTAAAGTTTGAGAATGAATAATCGGTGTTTGTAATGAAGTTCAATGGAATCATCCAAAACAGACTTTAATGATCTTTGTGTAAATAGCCCTACACTGCTTAAAGTATAGTTTGATTAAAAAAAAAATAGGAGCTGTTTTATCTGAATGACAATATGCAATTTTTATGTGACAGGGTGCCCTCTCTTAGCCTCAAAGGCTCTACTACTACATGCTCATCTTTGGACTTGGAAGTCTTTCATTATCAAGATTTTAGGCTTAAAATCAAGATTGGGTTAAAATTAAGATGCCTATTTAAGAAAATATAATTTATAGCTAATACTAATTCATTGTGAATGTTTTTATTACACTAATTTCAGGAACATAGCAGGACCTAAATGATTGAAACAGAAATAGCTGAGTTTCATTTGTGGAAAGAATTCAGAGCACAAGGAAATTTGGCTAAATATAGTTTGAGTAATCAATCAATCAAGTGAATTCACAAATGATTCCTGGTAATTATGTAATATGTAATAGGAAAGCACAGAGATAGGCTTTATCTCCCACCAACGGGCTTAAAATACATGGAAGAGGTAAGTTATGTGCCAAAATATTCCATCATATTAAGTAAAAACTGTTACAAGAAATGTATGAAGAGCACAAAGGAGGTAGTAACTCCTAAGGTGAAGAAATACAGCTCATAAAGTTCCTTGGAGGACCTACTATTTAACCTTGACCTTTAAAGTAGAAAGAATTTGTGCATAAGGAAACCCCAAGAGGGACCTGATATCACTGGGTATGGATATTAAAGTTGCTGAGTATCCAGTACGGGAGAGCAAAGGCCTAGAATAAAGAATAAAATACTGATGACAGAATACACATTTTTTTTTTCATATTCAGGTTTAAAAAAAATTCAAATATGACAGGAGTATGACATGAGGCCTTTTCTTATTTACCATTAAGATAATAGAAACCTATGGTTCCAGTCTAATCAAAAGCTCTACCATAGAGTATAATTTAGGTAGGCATTAAAGGTTGGTAGTACTTCTTCCAAATTGCACATCCTAAAGTGTTATTATTTTGGCTTCTTTACTAAAAATAATGCCCTTTCTAAAGCCTGGCTGATGAGGGAACAGAAGGCAAGCTGAGAACAAAGCAGAAGCTGATACCCCACAAACCCTCCCCCATGGGATATATGTGACATTCCTCAGGCACTCTTGGTTTCCCTAAAGGAAAAACAAATAGTTAATTTATAGAAATCACAATCCCTCAAGACCTGAGTCTCCTTTGGTTTACAAATGTCCGAGTGATTTACAAGGAAGAAGCTTTCTTATCAATAGCCTAATTCCCAGAGACCCATAACTCAGTTCCTAAGCCCTAACTTCACCCTCCCCTCCATAAAACTGAGGGAGGCTGAGGCAGAAGGAAAAGTAAATAAAGTTGAATTTCTTCTAAACCTTAAGCTCACTGACAAGGAAAAACACCTTGGCTTGAAGATAACTAGGTCTCCATTATCCTGAGGGCCTTCTTTACCATATGACAGCCCTTCTGAATACCGACTTTGTCCTCCCATCCCCAACTCCTGAGAATATAATCAGCCACTCCTCAGGATTGCAGGGCAGCAGTTCTTTCTGCCCCTAGGCCCTGGCCCCATGCTTTAATAAACCACTATTTTGTACCAAAGACGTCTCAAGAATTCTTTCCTGGTCATCGGCTCCGGACCTCACTTATATTCTAAAATTTCATCATGACCATTATAGATGTTAGATATTAGAACCTGGCACTTAAGCCAGAAAGAATATTCAAATAGCCAATGACAATATAACAATCACAGGGACATTTCCAAAGAAGTTCCCATACTATTCACCAATGCCAATGACAAAATAGAAAATTAAAAACTCCAGCTGTTGTACATCTACCCTTTGTGAAATGATGGCATGCAGAGGTTGTTAGAATAGTATCATCAAGCATACTTCTGAAAAATTGTCCCCAGGATTAGAATAATCAGTAAAATCTGAGTAGAAGATGAAACTGGAACTGAATCTAATATTTCTTTTTTAAAGATTTTATTTATTTGAGAGAGAGAGAGAGAGAGAGTGTGTGTGTGTGTGTGTGTGTGTGTGTGTGTGTGTGTGTGTGTGTAAACGCAGGGGGAGATGTAGGGGGAGAAGCAGGCTCCCCGTGGAGTATGACAGGAGCCCAAGGCAGACACTTAACTGACTGAGCCACCTAGGCACTGCAGGAACCTAATCTAATCTTTTGAAGTTCAGTTTTTATTTCTCTATCTAAAAATGAACAAAACTAACAATTTGGAGTTGAGATTGGAAACATACAAGTTTATAGATATAACTCATAAAATACTTAAGAGTAGCAAAGCACAGAAAAAAGTAATTAATACATATTTGTATTAATTGTATGTTTGTAATTAATATGTACACATATTAATTACAAAAGTAATTAATACATAATTGCCCTTTCCTGAGGAAGCATATATTCAGTGATTTTAACTTAAAATATATTACTTATATAGGTTGTTTATACTAGAAAATTTCATTTGTATGAAAAATCCCATAAACAGGCATTATGAGCAATCATTAAATGACACTACAAATATAAACACATCAGAAGACTGACTTTGTAGATAATGTCGTATAAAGAAGGAAATGGGAAATATGTTTCATGACTTGGAAAAAATGCAAGAGACAGTAGCCTATGATGTCAGAAATGCAAAAAGAAAGAAAAAAAAAGAAAAAGTAAGCAGATTAAACAGTGGAGTAAATACACTAATTTTGAGGCAGAGGGACAGGGTAGCAAAATGGTCCCACAATGTGAAACATCTAGTCATTGAATCAAAAATGGATTTAATTGGAAACAAACAGATGGCATAAACACTATTAGCACGGAGAAAGCTGTTGCGTAGACATAGAGATCTAGGATATTGACTTTGGCAGTACTGTCTTTACTTTGCACTGCCAATGTTATTCAAATTGACTGAAAAATCAGGGAAGGTTGACCTTCTTGCTTAATATTTCTTCGGGCCCATTCTTGCTCTTTTAAACTGATAATTACCTATTCTCATGTAATTAAACAAATAGGTAAAACATCTCTGTTTTTGATATTATGCACACATACATATGGTGAAAGAAAGGGCTGTCATATATAAGCATCTAGCTTCCTTTTGGCAATATTAGCTCAAAATAAGTTTTTAAGTATTTTTATTATAAGGAAGCTATAAATGTTATCATCCTTAAAGTTGAAAGTAAGGATTCGAGGAATAATTATCTAAATCTTTTTTTTAATAGTGCATGTCAAAACATGATAAGAAATTCAAACACAGTGAGATAACCAGGTGATAGAAAAATTCTCATCTAGATGGTCTATCAGATGTGATTTACAGAGTTGTTAAAGATATTTAAACATCACATTCAAGTCTAATCTATAAATCCATTTTAAATAGGCTTTGTCACAGAGTATTTAGTAAAAAAGTGCCAGTGATAAGTGTTTTTAATAAAATTCTTTTCAGAAGTATCTTATTTGTACTGGTGATAAAGCCTTTTTTGTACACGGAAAAAAGTATTATTCATTTAAATTAGTGACTCAGACTCCAATACTGATTTGTTTGAGAATCTGATGAAAATGAAGGATATTCCTTCCTGAAAAAGCACATCCACACAGAATTTTTCAAATACTTTCAAGAAGTTTATCCTTTGAAGTTCCATATCTCGGTTCCATGGGTCCAGGGTAGAGAATCTCTGGTTTTAAAGAAATTTAGAGATAAAGTTAGCAAACATGGTAGAAGTTGGGTGTAATGATAGAGCTCACTTTCCCAGTTGCTTACTTAAGTCACTGCTCATGTGTTTAAAATCCTTAATAGTTAATTATATAACTTTCTTTTCTGTTTTAGTTGTCTGAAAGTTCTACTTTATAACATACCAAAACAGATGAAATAGTTGAATGGGATTACGAGTACACTTACCATGATAAGCACTGAATAATGTACAGAATTGTTTAATGACTATATTGTACACCTGAGACATATATAACACTGTTTGTTAATTATGCTGGAATTAAAGATTTTTAAAAATCACAAGAGGTTAAGAATTCTAACAAGCAGAGTCTTAAATATTACCTTGATAGAATCATAATCCAGTTAATGTAAAAAGAACCGAAAACAAAAACAAAACTTGGTGGACAAAGATATTTTAATCTGTTATTACCTTGCTTATTATCTTACTTTTTCAAGTGCTTTTGGAAACATGCTTTATCCAAGAGTTTTACATTATGGGTACATCCTCATAATTCCATTGTCTACTTATGATTTCCTTCCTTTAAAATGAACCAAATTTTATTTTTTCCATTTATAAGTACAGAGCCTTTGAACTGTATCTTGATAAAAATAGCAATAGGCAACATTTATTGAGCACTGTGTTAAGTCCCCGATAAAAATAATTTTAACTGAATTCTCACAACAATCTAGGAGGTAATAAGGATTATTAAAAACAACAACAACAAAATAATATAATAAAATTTGCCTACGTATAACTTCCATTAATTACTACCAATTCTGTTCTCTGGAATAATCTAGAACAACTCTATTTTAAATCACAGGTTTTTGGGTTTTTTAAAGACTCTGTGAACATTAAAGAGGAAGAAGGGAACTTGTAAATCATTTTAGATTAAAATTTTCAGTTTACAAGGGATAAAATTGAGACAAAAATAACAAGATATGCATTACTTCTCTCAACAGTATTGTACCAGGATGCCCTATGTGACATTAACCTTTCTTTAAAGCATGCTCTTCAGATGGTTCCTTATCCATCCCTCCTCCCAATTGCTCTTTTCAAGGCTCTTCATTAGGGTAGCACCAGGAATCTGCCATAAGGCTCCATTTGGGGGCTTGAGCAGCAAGTGGTAGAATCTGTGCTTGCTTTGAAATGACCAGTTTTATTCAACAAATTTAAAAAAAAAATCTTTTAAGTGGCTATACTGTGAGGATTTTTATACGAATACCTGTCAATTGATCAGTTTTGTACATTTAGTTTTCCCTTTAATGGAATTTTTAAAATGTCAGACAGACCTCAAAAGATTGAGTAAGAAAAATTGGAAAATAAAACCACTCAATAGTAGATGGTCCTATTTACTGAACACTCACAGTGTGTCAGGAACAGGATTGACTGCACTAAATGAACTGTCTTATGACATCTTCCCAGACATCTCATGCTCTAAATACTATTTGGTACTATTATTAATGCACATTTTATAGATAAGGAAACTCAGGTCCAGACATGTGAGAGCCACATAATTTGAAGTGTGAGAACTAAAATTTAATCCCAGAAAATTCTTTGGGACTCCTAAATTTAGTCACTACATTATAGTGCCTCATTCAATTGGTGATAACAGGATAGGTATGTCAGTTCTTCAATATTTTATTATGAAATTAAAACCTAAAAATTTAAAATACAGAAACATATGAGGGAAAAATTATGTACACCTTCCAGACAGTAACCAAAATTAGCTTAGTTATATTTTGCCAGGTTTTTCTAGATAAAATAAATTATAAATTTTGGATGGTATCAGAAAATGGTAATGGTGTTAAAAGCTGAAGTTCATAAATAATCATTTCTGCCATTAAGAAAGATATTTTCCTTTTGTGAAATATTTTAGCAGGGTAGGTTACCTATAACCAGATTAAAAGCTGCATTTCCACTGTTTATACAAGGTAATAAAATTGATTAGCCAACGCGATATTATAAAATTTCATAATCAACACATCTCCTAGTATTTTTCAACTTTGAGTAGATTATTATGTTACATGAGCCACAAACTATAAAGGCTGAACATCCTGCAAGCTGCATTTTACTGCTTTGATCAAATAAAATGCACATAAATTAAACTAGCATCTATTTAATGATATGCATAATTGCTGATGTGCTACATGGTAATTAAGCCTGAATGGACAACAGATTATTATAATTTTACATAGTCAAGATAAAATTCTATAGCTCTTTTCTTTTATTATTTCTTCAGTATTTTCATGACTGGTAGTGCTGCCAATTTTATTTGATACCATGTAAAACTTAATCCTCATTAGTCACACATACACATTCTGACCCCATAGCTACTCCCTCCAGCACCCAGGTCTTAATCTGATGCCTCCACTGTTAAAGAGTTCTATTAATACAAGTCTCTCCTCTCTTCTATCTCTGCAGCTACACACCAAGATTAAGACCTTAAGACCTGTTTCCCTTCTCTACAATTTTCCCCCACCTAAGAACTAAGTAAAATACAATTTTTGTAAAGAATGGCTATGGAATAAGGCATTATTTGGCTTTGAATTTATTCTCTGCTTACTTCCTTTTGAATAAACTGAGCAATACATCTAAGCTCTTGAACCTCAGTTTATCTGTAAAATATGGGATAAGACTGGTACCTACTTGAAAGAAGTATTGTGTGAATTACATAGCCAATGGATGTAAAGATTTTGGTCCAGGCTGTGACATACAGTTATTGCTCAATAATTTGTAACTGATGGTATTATCCTTGCCTCAGCCTAATTCCCTCTTTAGCTATCACAGGTCCAGAGAGCTAGGGGCTCTGTGGATCTGATGTTTAGATAACTGATCCAGGACTGTGGCAATCCCCACAGACTCTCAGAACATGGTCTGGGTGCTTAGATCTGAGGCTGAGAAGTTTTAGGGGAGTAAAGGTAATTGTTCACATAAGGGGAAGGAAGGCTGGTGAAGGATAGTTGGAGGTTCTAAAAAGCCAAGTCACCAATTAACTAGAAAGGTTGGTTAGAGTAGATTAAGTTAAAGGAGTCCAGAAGTTGTAGGCATGCATGTGGGTGACCACATATACATTCCAGCTCCCAACAACACATAGAAATCATACCATGGTAATTGCAGCTAGATTATTTCCAGAATCACTATGTTTACTACAAAAATGTTCCTCTACAATAAATAAATTGGTTTTAGACTTCAAATAAGCCACAGTAGTGGTCATAATATTTCAAGGACAAGAAAAAATTACTACCTACTTCAGTCTCTGAAGGAGACAAAATACTCATCCTGTAATACTTTTATGCCAAGGCATACCATACAAATGGCCAGGATTGATGATACAGTGAAACTCATTCACAATTAAATATATTTAATGAACCAGGAGACATAATGAGTTAAGCTATTTCTCACTTTCACTAGGGGTAAAAGATTAGAAAGCAGAGTGGCCCTGTAGATGTCCTGCCTTGGGTGTGAAGGGTAGATAACATCAAAGAGAGGGGAACAGATGCAGAGACAGAAGAGTGGCACTCTGAAAAGTGACTCTGAAGGCATCCAGAGTTTTCCCAGGCTGTGCTTCTTATTTTAAAGACAAATAAAATTAAGAGTTATGTTTTCCTGTCTATGATGTAGTTTAGGAAAACACTTTTCATTATTATGCTGTAGTGGAGAAATGATATATACAGAGTTGGAGGTGGTAACGATAGTGATAATATTTATCCGGATTTTACAATGCTCTAGGTACAGGGAAATTCTGACTCATGATTAGCAGAAATAAATAACAGACAATGCAAGAAGCTTTTATAACTTTACTTGTTTTCCCACAAGTCAGTAAAGCACAATAAAACAAAGTGCATTTTAATTATCAAGACATGATAGACTGTAACTAAGTTCTGTGTTAAAAAGTTACTGGTTATAAATCAATATAATTGAAACCATACGTGTGCTAATTCCTAATTGATGATTGAATGCATTTGTTGTCAGAGAGCCCAAGCAGAATAATTACATCCTGTCACTCCAGCTCTCAGGAAATTGAGTGCCCATATCAAGGGAGAAAGTTCTAATTTGGGGATTTTGTAAGTTCTACGATCACATTTCTGAGAGTACAATTGGGAATGTATTCTAGGTGCATGTGGATTTTCTTATTAATTCTAACTGAAAAGTAACAACCCATATTTAGTCAACTGGAGCCAGATCAGTGCATTAGAAATAGAGCCTTCATTATGATATCAAATTGTTCTGGCTTAGACGGTCTTGAAATGTTAGATCTCTTTTATTTGGTGGGATAACATTAACTGAATATAAATAAGTTATTTTAGGAATAATAGACCACAAATATATTTATTTATCAAATCTAGAATCATAGATATGGCATCTACTAAATGCCACTTATGATAATACTCTTCAGTTATGGTTTTGGTATGAAGAATATGTTTATATAGAAATACACTGGACCAGGAGATCTAATTAAAATTATTACTAAAATCATAAATGGACGTACACATTCATTAATTCATTACTTCATTCCAAAAATAATTAGTGGCTATATTCTGGCCTATTTTAGGTATCACTGATACAGAGTTACATAAAATATGGAATCCGTTTTTTAAAGATTTGTTTATGTTAGAGAGAGAGCACACAATCAGGGCGAGAGGCAGGAAGGAGAGAGAGATAATCTCAAGCAGGTGCAGGAGCCTGATGCATTGTTTGATCTCACCACCCTGAGATCATGACCTAAACCAAAATCAAGAATTGGCTGCTTAACCGACTGAGCTCACAGTCTATGTGGTGAAAATGGATGGGCAAATACTCTCTATGAAATATGATAAGCACATCATGATATATATGTGTAAGGTATAATAATGGATAAGAAGACTTAGTAATGAATTATTCAGAAGGGAGGTTGGGCAGGTGAGGGAAACTTCAGCAGACACAGTGGCATAAACATTTCAGGTTATACAAAGTACCAAATGAAGAACCCAACATCTATGCATTTAGTGTATCCTAGTGAAATACAGCAGCAACACCATTAAGTAATAACAACAAAATGCAGTGGTAGAGTGGAAAGGGAAATACTAGAAGACATGTATCTAGAGAAGTAAGCAGAAATGTACTAATCTTTAAATTATTAAGAGACTATGCTGAAAGCAGATGTTGACATTCTCATTTCCTTAGGGACTGGACAGGCTGGCAATAACTGGCTAGGGTCAACAGCTAGGAGTTGGGTCCATTAGGATCTATAGTTTATGTTATCCAAAGTAGCACAAGGTAGGTAAAGCTGGTGAGCTTTTGAACATTAATGTTTCACAAAGAACATACTTGAGGGAGTGCCGTTTGTTTCTAAGCCTGTAAACTTTCCAATCCTTCTAGAATGTGTGTAAATCTCTCCTTATAATTCTATCCCAATTTTGACTCTGATAGCTGTAGGCCTATTCTCCTTTCACATCAAAAATTCTCAGTCCTAGCTAAAACCTTGACTCTAAGATTTCACCCTCCATTTACTTAATGTTTAGCAATCTGACTTACATCCCCACAATCCATTAAAATCATTCTTGCTAAGGGCACCTTGCTCTATGTAACCGATAAATACTTTTTTATTCCTTCTCTAACGGGGGACTCTATCACTTTGAAAACCCCAAATTCTACCTTGGTACTGGTGTCATTACTCTATCCCTTTTCCCCTCCTGTCAGTCTAGCTCTCCTTCTTGCTAAATCCTCTTCTTCCATCCATTTTTTAAATACTGATTTTCTTTAAAATACCTCCTTTAACCTCTCTCCTAAGATCCATATTCTTTTTTAAAAATTTGTTTATTTAGAGAAAGAGAGAGAGAGAGAGTGCGTGTGTGTGCGTCAGGGAGGGCAGAGGGCAAGGGAGAGAATATCAAGCAGACTCCCTGATGACTGTGGAGCCCAACATAGGGCTCATTCCTATGACCCTGAGATCATGACCTAGGCTGTAATCAAGGGGCTGGCACTCAACCAACTGAGCCACCCAGGCACCCCTAAGATCCTTATCTTATAGTCAATATTTTGTTAGATATCAAACTTTTTTTGAACTCTTCCTACTGAAGTGGTAATATTTTATTGTGTAAACATGCTTTTATCACAGCAGCTATAACACTTGACTAAACTCATTTGTTTATACTTACCTCTCCATACCATAATAAGAAAATTTTAAGAACAGGGATCCCCTATAGTTGTTCTATTTATTCCTTTCATTTTTACCCAAAGTGCTTACTATAGAGCCAGTATTTATTATATACCAGAGTTGATACCAAGTGTTTTTTTACATTATCTCATTACCTCTACTAAAACATAGATATTATTATTCTCATTTTACATAATGAGGAAACTGCCATTTTAGGAGTTGAGCAAAACTTTCAAGATCACATAGCTACTAAGTAGCAAAGCAATGTTAGCATAAAGTCAGTGTGACTCTAAAATCTAATATTAAATGCTTTATACATATATTATCAGTCATTTAGCCAAAGGTAGCAAATTAGTTGCATATCTTGTGCCTACTTTCACTGATGGGCGGGGTGCACCGGGAGTGCTGTATAGAGGATTTTGAGGTTGAATCTGTACTCACTGGGAAAGAGTACTATAGCTGCTCAACATTGTTCATGAAGAATATCCAATGGTAATGGAGTATGTTTGCAATCATTACATTCCTATATTTCCTACTTAGGAAAAATTGATGATTGGATAATAAATACATTTTATGGTTTTTGAACTAGTAGATCTTAAAACATTTTGGAGTAGTTCTACAAATAAGATAGTATGATTCCCTAGAATTTATGGTACTCTAAGTTGGCAGAGAATAATAAAAACATTATTTTCTTTATTGATTCTTTCTTCTTCCTCTCTTCTTTTCTTCTTCATTCTCTTCCTTAATCTCCCCTTCACGTTTTATGGCCTCTGATGCAACTTTAATTCTCCTGAGGATAGGTAGTGTGTTTTATCAGTAACTATATTCTCCATGGTACCTTGCATATAGTTGGTACTGAATAAATATTTGTTGAATAATTACTTAAAAGTTGTCATCTTTTAGATACATGACCTCCTAATAAGCTTCCCTTTCCAGCCCAATAGATGGAAAGAAATTAATATGTTGACTGGGTAGTTTTATTACTGATAATTATGATTAAAGCAAATAAGAGGACTACTTCCAGTTAATCACTTTATTACCTAACTTACCCCTCTGACCCTACTTGAAAATAATGTCTTTATCCTGAAGTCTTAATGAAGCTATTCACACTGAATACCCAATTAGATTGTATTTTATGTAATAAACCTCCTATTCTGTGTTCAGCTTAAAGAAGCAAATTCCTGGAAAAAAAAAAAAAAAGCAGATTCCTGGGCTGCTAAAAGAATTACACTTTTACCTGAGAATGTTTCTTACTGATGGACATAGCCTCATCTATCTAGATTTTTATATGTTAATGCCAAAACTCTACATTATTATAGCTTATTGTATGTTCATAAATTTTAGAAAAACCAACACTTTAAGGCAATAATTCCAAAAAATTATAAAGAAATAATGCTGACTGAAAAATTCAGTTGTTTCCCATGCTAATGGAAGATACTTTAGAATATGTAAGTAAAGTTAACAGATAATTTAGAGCATAATTTGGTTCTAAACTTGCACTTGTTTTCAGAGTTACAATCTTTTTTTATTTGTAATGCTTTCTATACTGGAGAAGTATTACTATTTAGGGTAGCAAAGATGGTTATAAAAAATGAAGAAATAATCTAGATGTTACAGAACTCTAAAAAAATAAACTATGAAATATAAAAGATTTGACTATCTGAATTAGAATAGGAGGGTTTAAAAATGATTTTTAGTCAGAATGAATAAATATAACTCAGAGATCAGAATATACAGAATGTTGACATCAATTTTTACCCATATAGATGGCAAATACTATTAATCAATCATGCTATTTTTTCACTCTGAGGGGGACTTTATCCTCAAAACAGCACTGCTACTCCTTATCAATTTGAATTGGAACAAGAGATAAAACCTGGTTACTCTTTGCAAAAGAGATCTCTGTCTTTTCAAATGACACCAGTAAACCTAAAAAATCAAGGAAGGTGGCAAAATTATCATATTCAGATCTAGATATGGCTCAGTCTCAGTAAAATCTTTCATATACCTATGTTTCATCTTTCCTTTTCTTCTACCTAATTCTTTGCTGTGTACCTTTCCCAGGTGTGGTGATATGAACTGCACTGGTAAACCCAGTTCATAAAAAGAATTGATGATGCTGACTATACCCACATAAATCACGCTGTCCTGTGCCACTAAGATGGCAAGACAGAGAGACTCATATGCTGTATCTCTCTATATCTCTCTCTCTCTTTCTCTTTAATATACACACGAATCTTTGAGATCATTCACCCAAAAAGCTCATTTTACCAAATGATAAAACTGGGTTTACAAATGCCAGCTTTCTGAAATTGCTGTTAAGTGGCAGAGATGAAAATAAGGTACAAGTCTTCTGGCCTCAGGAATTAACAGGGCTTGAATCTGCTGAGGGTTTTGTCTCAAAGAAGGACGCTTTTGTTCATTAACTCATCTAATCACAGAACTTATTTAAGGGAGAGGAAGAGGTCTTTGTTCTTTTTAGAAAGACTTTTTCTACTACCTGGGCTTGAAATTTCATTTTCTCTCCACAGCTCGATACATTTTTAAGATTTTATTTATTTATTTGACAGACAGAGATCACAAGTAGGCAGAGAGGCAGGCGGGGCGGGGGGGGGGGGAGCAGGCTCCCTGCTGAGCAGAGAGCCCGATGCGGGGCTTGATCCCAGAACCCTGAGATCACGACCTGAGCCGAAGGCAGAGTCTTTAACCCACTGAGCCACCCAGGTGCCCCTCGATACATTTTAAAATTTAATTATTTGTCATCTAAACCATACCTGCACAAAACAGAGCTTTTTCTTGACTCTATCTCTGATCTATTTTATGTTTCCTCAGTTGTCCAGATTGCTATATGCTCCCACTTGCACTGTGGAGTGTCTCCTAATTAGTTCGGCACCTGGTCTTTGCTTAGTCTTTTCACTCATAAAACTTCATTTGATTAATTTTAAACACAATTGTCATTGAAGCCATTCCCCATTCTTACTAGAAAAAAGTCAAATTTCCTCCATTTAGGTGTCCTAGTCCTCTATAACCTGACTTTGTCCTCTTTCCTACTCCTTAACTTAAAATATTTCCTACTCAAGACTAATCTCATTAGTCTTGATATTAAGCACCATCTTAATATCAGGTTCTTACTGTCTACTCAAAATGCTTTCCTGCTTTCTTCCATCCCACTCTTTGTTGAAATAACTCTTTAAAACTTCATGGAGTCAGGATGCCTGGGTGGTTCAATCAGTTGAGCATCTGCCTTTGGCTTGGGTCATGACCTCAGTGTCTTGGGATCAAGTCCCATATTGGGCTCCTTGCTCAGCGGGGAGCCTGGATCTCCCTCTGCCTGAAGCTCTCACTGCTTGATTTTCTCTCTGATAAATAAATAAATAAATAAATAAATAAATAAATAAAAAAAATTCCATGAAGCCTTCTTCCAAGGATAATATCCTTTTTCTCCTTTTATTAGTTATAACTTGGTAATTTTCTTCATTATAAAGCACCATGGTAGAACATGGGCTTTGGAAACATACAGATGTAGATTTGATTCCTGACTCCAGTGCTGATCTATGTGAACTTGTACTCTGATACAATCTCTTCACTTATTAATTGGGGAGGGCAGCACTTAGTTCTGGCTTTTGTTTTCAGAATTAAATGGGCTTAGTATCAACTCTCTACCACAGTGCTGGCTGGAGGAGAGGTTGTTTTCAAGTATCAATTCCAGTGTTAGTAAGAGAAAGCCCGCATAAATGGTAGCTGCCAATTTTCACCATACACATTATTATCCAGTTAAATTACTGCTGTGTGCATATCATGTTTCTCTAACTGGCATGTTATTACCTCAAGGATAGAGACTCTATCTTTTGTGTATCTGCTCAGGTCTATGATTTTTTGATACAGGAAAGAATATTAAAACTGTTTTCAGGGGCACCTGGGTGACTTAGTCATTTAAGCATCTGCCTTCGGCTCAGGCCATGATCCCAGGGTCCTGGGATTGAGCCCTGCATGGGAGACTACATGCTTCTCTGTTTCCCCTTCTCCCCTTTTTGTTCTCTCTGTCTCTCCTCATGCTCTCCCTCTCTGTGTCAAATAAATAAATAAAATCTAAAAAAAACAAAACAAAACTGTTTTCAGATGGTCTAGTATTGTCCCCTACGGATATAAGTAAATAGCATACCTTTTCAGCCTGTTTCTTCATCTGTCAAATGGAAACAATAGTATCTTGTGGTCTATGTTAAAAGAATTAAAAATACTATATTCACAAACAGGCTTTAAAATTATGTATTTGTAGGGGCTCCTAGGTGGCTTGGTTGATTAAAGGTCTGCCTTCAGCTCAGTCATCATCCCGGGATCAAGCCCTGCATCAGGCTCCTGCTCAGCGGGAAGCCTGCTTCTTCCTCTCCCTCTGCTTGCTGCTCTACTTGTTTCTGTCAAATAAATAAATAAAATCTTCAAAAAATAAAATTATATATTTGTATGCAATTTAAAGGATTATTGTGATAGTTAATGATAAATATTTTAATAATAAGAGAAATATTTTAAGAATATTGAATGAAAGGGCGGAACCCAATCTTTAAGATCATATTGGTACTTTAGGGGTCAAACAAATGATACACAGGAAAAATATCAGGGCCCATTTTCAGCTAGCTGAGATTCACCTAACATGGTAGCTATATGCAAATAATTCACAAATGTAGTAATCTCAAAGACTGTTAGTAATTTATTTGAAGTCACAAAACAATGTGTATATATATTATATATATATATCAAACCTCTATATAGAGTACATAGTAGATCAATTCTCTACAGAACTTCTTCCTTTAATTCTAGTATAATGATTAATGCCCCTCTTTTAGGATGACCCTTTACTGCTCTAAGTATGTTAAAAATTTTTGCAGAAATGATGAATGCCTCACTTTAAACATTTTGTACAGAGCTTTTCTGATGAATCTTAAACCCGGTGGTGACTATGTATATAATTGGAATAGAAGAACCATAAAGAATATTAAATATGGCCCAGGCCAATAGTTTGGTTTATGTTATAATTCTGAAAGTGGAACAAGGTACAATTTTAACACTCTTGAATAGGATGATAAAGCTTAAGACAATAAAAAAAATGATATGGCCTTTTCACAATTTTTTTTTTTTTTTTAATCTCTGACATACTAGGAATTCAGTGGCAAGCACCACAGAGTTCTTAACCTCACAGCATTATCTCCTAGTCAGGGAAGTACAAAAGAAAACAACTCAACCAACAAATACATAATCTTATGTATGTTATGTTAAATGGTCTGAAAATAAAAATAAGGTGAGGGAAGGAGATCAAGAATGTTGAGGGGCGCCTGGGTGGCTCAGTGGGTTAAAGCCTCTGCCTTCGGCTCAGGTCATGATCCCAGGGTCCTGGGGTCAAGCCCCGCATCAGGCTCTCTGCTCAGCGGGAAGCCTGCTTCCTCCTCTCTCTCTCTGCCTGCTTCTCTGCCTACTTGTGATCTCTCTCTATCAAACGAATAAATAAAATCTTTAAAAAAAAATGTTGAAAGCAAGAGTTGGGCTCTTTTAGCTTGGGCTCTCCGCCTCTCCAGATGGTGTCATTTGAAAACCACTCTTACTGAAGTAAGGGAGCTGGCCATGTGAGACCTGGGGAAAGGGTCAGACATTTCGAAGTCCTGAAGTGATATTTTGGCATTTTTTTTGAAGAACATGTAATACTCATTAAATTCTCTCTCCTCGAAAAGCATTCCATATCTGTTCCCTACACTGAACCTGACTGCTTCACCAAAAGAGCGGTGATAAGAGATTTGGTTCAGAATATATTTTGAGAGTTGGGCCAAAAGTCAGCTAGGTAGTATCTGGGGTGTGCGAGAAAGAGAAAAGCTAAGGATTACCAGTGGGTTTTCCATCCTAGCAACTAGGTGAATGGCAACATCATTTACTGGATACTGACACAAAGTAGGAAAGTTCCTGTTAAGCTTAAGATGCTTCTTGAATCCAAATGGAGATGTGGAACGTGCAGCGAGCATAGGAGTCTGGGTTCACTAATGATTTTTGGAGCCTTTTAAATCTCTAATCTTTAAAAAATAGTAACTTAATACAGAGACTTTCATTGCTGCGATCTGATTTTCAGTAAATTTCTGGATGATGCCTTCTGCCAATTTAGCAACAAGAAGAAAGAGTCAGGGAATGAATTATTGAAGACAATAGCTTTAAAGAATTGTGCCTAAAGAAGCATGGCTGGAAATATACTCAAAGCTCTTAGCAAACATTTTTTAGAAATAATTTACTCTACTGAAGTGGATCCAATCCTGCATTTACATTGTACCTGCCTTTACAAGTAAATTGCAGAATATCCCATTAGATTTTAAACTACCTCACCTTCTCTAATTTCTTGAATTTTTGTAATGCAGTAACTAGTGCTCAAGAAAAAATAGAATTACCAGTGTATCAGTCACGGTTTGGCCAAAGACAATGAAAACCACTTTATTTAGTTAAGCAAAAAGAGACTTAATACAGGGAACTGGATACTTACACAAAATTATTGAAAGGGCTGAAGATACAAGCTCTAGGCTAAACTTATAGGAATCATTCCCAGAAGAGTATTGCAATAAAAAACAACTTTATAGTATTTCCTATGGTACAGGAACTATTTTATATTTTTACATATATTAACTACTTCAGTCTTCACTAGGCATTTTTACCTAGTGGCTTGTTCAGTATCACACAACTAGGAAACAAATCTAGGCACTGTGGCTCCTAAATCCATGCCCCTAACCACTGTACTCTATTTCCTCTTTAGGCACTGACCTGGTATAGATAAGTGGCTATCTCTGTCTGCCAAGATCAAGAACTTAAGGAGTAGGAAGTGGCTTCTCAAAGAGCTATAGGTCTAGGACCACACCATTTCAGTGCTATCCGTGACAGCAAGACAAATACCCCGTGACTTGTAAAATCAGGGTCCAAACCCTGGCATTTCTGATAATGTAACCAGTAGAAACACAGAGGTGGGACCTGATGGTTCTTCATTTCAATTATTGTAGGAGTATTTCAAGTATCTCAAGTATTGTAGGAGCTCTGTGTAATTTATTTTTTTTCCCCTGGTAGGCTTGAATTGGATGTAATTCCAATTCACTTGTTTGGCTCACTTAAGGTACATTTGGTAATAACTGCTGGCAAAACAAAATTAAGACATTGGCATTGAAGAAATTTAGCAATGAGGATAGGAAAAAAATGCAACTCTTCAGGTAGAAGAGAGAAGAAATATTAAAAAATGAACAAGTGTCACTTTAAGAAAAACATACTCTCGGTATTTGGTTTCTAACAGCAAAAGCCATAAAGGGAGATATTTTCGTTTGAAATTACATTGCTAATTAGTCCAGAAAAATATTAGAAGCTTGACTTCAGCCTGACTGCTGTAGTGACTATTTGGAATGCTGAACAGAATTTTCATGGTTTACCCATTTCAGAGCAAAGATGTGTTCTCAAGAACATGAGCTAATACTCCAGTTTCAATAATTCCTAATTCAAAATTAGGACTAACTATTTTTTATATTTCCACTGCTGGGAAGAAGGTAAATCGGTATGAATACTGATAAGTTTGTTAGGCCTCAATATTCTTTGAATTAGTATTATTTGGACTCTGGAACTGTTACTATAATACATGCACGCTGACATCTGATAAGTGAACTTATTATTCACAAAGCCAAATTTTGACTCATTGATGTGGAAGAAGGTATTAGTATTACATGGATTTTTCTGCTATTTATATTCATTTAAAAATAAAAATAAAGCACAGCAGATGTGTTAGAGACTGAAATAGATAATGGTGTGCATCAAACTATAGGGAATATTATCAATATGGTATTAATCTTATTTAGTTATTTGTACTGGTAGATTCTGTCATCAGTTGGGTCTTAATCAGGCAATTAATATTGCCCTCATGATTTCATACAGGTGCTTGGGAGCTATGAAAGCCTGAACTAAGAAATCTGAATAATGTGAAAGTACTGTGGCAGCTAATTCAATTCTGAAGTTCTTAAGTTGTTCATTTATGTTGGTCACCAGAAACCAAAATGTTTAATGTATCACTTATTATGGAAAAGAAATTTCCCACTCTGTGGAACTGTAGCATGGATAGTACCAAATTATTTCAAAGGACAAAAACGAGATTCTGGCTAAGTTATAGTGAGTGTAACTGTTTCTCTTTCTCTCTTTGACTTAAAGGAGAAAGCATGATAATGGGCTCAAAATGAGGGGATTGACACATTCAGTCTCTTGGACAAAAATCAGTAGTTTCATTTCTATTCCCTTATTCTAGATCAGAAAGGAATTTGCCATGCACCCATGGATATAGATGAGAAAGAACTTCTTGGTTGGGAAATCCTAGTTGTTTGTCAGATTTTTTAGTGTTTCTCATGCTAACATGAGAGGGATTTATCATTTATCAATCCTGATTGCACAAGGATTATAGTGGAACTGTTTACTGTCTATGGTGTTTCTAATTTAAAGTTAGATTGTAGGGTAGAGTCTTAGCCCAGGATAGGCCTTTCCATATTAAATGAGGTAACAGATCATTGTGAACTCTTTTTGTTTGAATTTTAACCTATGACTTTTTATTTTAAAACCTTCTAAAAATTATAATTAAACAGTCATCAAGCTACCTTCTTTTGCTGAGAATGAGATAATTTCAGGGCAAGTATTCATCAATTTAAGACTACTAATTGATTTGTTATAAATGAATTTATACTTTACCTTCCTTAACAAACCACCAAGCCAATAACAGAAAGAAGTTTAAACTGCAATGGGTTTGTTCAATTGTGGAAAAATTACCTGAAAATGGTCTGGACACCTCCCTTCTCTTACCCCTCTGGAAATTATTTGCCACAGAGCAGAACAAATGATCTTATAAGAACATAACCACTATCAAATCATTTTTCACTTAATATCCTTCAAAAGTGTCTCATTGCATTTAGAATAAAATTCAGTTTCCTTACCAGGTATTAAAGTTAGGTAGTACCTTTATTATCTCAGTTTAGCTTTCCAGCTCTGTCAGCAGTGTCCCATTTGTTCAATATTCTCTAACAACACTGTCTTCCTTCTATCCTTAGAACATGTGATGCTCTCTGCCCCAGGACCTTTGCACATGCCACCCCAGCTACTTTTTCCCACTCCTCACATGCTTAGGTCTTTCTCATCCTTCAGGTCTCAAATGAAGGGTCACCTCCTTTAATGAGATCCACCTGTTTTAGCATCTTTTTTTGTTTGTTTACTTTATGCCATTATCACAATTTGTAAGTATTTTATTTAATTGTCTGATAATTTTTAAATTATCTGTTCTACTCATCCATAAAGCAGAAGCATGAAGAATTCGAGATGAAAACTGCCAATCTTGTTCACTGGGAACAATGCCTGGTACACAATAGTCACCAAATAGAACCAGGTTTGTCCTACTCAGTCCTATACTTGTTACACTATTTTCCATCATTATAAGTAATTCTTCCTGCAGGGATCTAGTTTGGAAACTTTGGTAGTGCTCTCGTTGGTCGGCTATCGTAAATGAAATGACAATCTACCTGAATGATTTCCAGCATTGGTTTATAGCAAGATTCCCAGGGATCGGTTAGTCGAATATGTGTGACTGCAGAGGGCAGTGCTGTCTAAAGTGCTGCGTGGCCGTCTCCTGACTGCAAACCAATACGGTTTTAGTTCACATTCAGTGTCCTTTGATGGATGTTCTAAGAGTCTTTCATTACTGTTTTAGCGATGTGTTATGCAATTACACTTTGGAAATGACATTTCTTATAAGAAATATCAGAGTTTTAGCCATGGATGCATCAGAGTGTTTCTTAAATTAACTGAATAGCCCTTTGGAAATGATTTTTTGAAAAATCGTAGATACTTTCATTTGGTTCTAACTTCTGACTTTACTTTCTTTAATCTCTTCTTTAAAAATGCTTTTGGGATTTAATCAGATTTAGCAGTAAGTAATGCAACTTCCAAGCAGCCTCACTAATTTTTAGAAGGTTAAAATAGATTTCAAGTCTAAAAGTGCTTTTTCTCATGCTCTTGTCTATACATTTCCTGGCCTGTCTATACATTTCCTGGCCTCTCATCTTTCTCATTCCATCCACATTGTACACTCTGCCAGATTAATCTCCAAAGTGTATCTCTAACCCTATCACTTTCCTGAACAATATTTAAAGGTGCCTGACTGCCTAGTTAGTATTACTTAGTCTTTAAGACCTTCCACATATTGCCTGAAATCACCTGTCCAATCATATTCCAACTGCTTCTCTAGCTATTTGTAAAGTTTCCAGGCCTACCCAGCACTGCCCTTCAACCATGTTTTTTTGCTTGTGCTCTTTCTTATCAACTAGCCAAAGCCACATCAGGAAGGGAGCCTCTAAAAATCTGGCAGAGAACTGAAAGACCTGGGTTTCTGCCATTTCTTGGGTCTCAGATTTACTCTATGAATATTGGAAAAATCTGCTTTTACTTTCATGACCTATATTACTGAATAAAGTCCCTGATCTGAGGAGAGAGTGCTCCTTCTTAGGGTGCTGATCAGAGAAAGGTCTGAGATGCTAAACGTGGGGAAAGTTGGGATTAGTTGTTAGGAAAATGGCTTATCTTTGGTACCCTTTTCAATATTTGACCCTCATTAGTTGTCACTATTTTCTATTTCTTCCTGCCCTTCAAAAGTATATATATGCGTGTATGTGTATATCGCTATCTATCTATAAACGTCATGAAACTTTGTATGTCACATTTATTCATGTGAGATACTCAGGAGATACTATGTTACCTTTTCAGGGTGTATTATTTTTATTACTGCTCCTGTGAAATTGGGAAAAACAAACATTTTATTTACCAATAAAAGAACACATAATATTAATTACAAATTGAGAAGGTTTTTTTTTTTCTTTCTCTCATCCCTTTTCTCTTCTACCTCCTCCATTCAGACGGAACATATTTTTTCCTTACTTGATGAATCACACCATTAAGCAGTCACATATGTGAAAGGAAGTGCAGGGTAGTAGAGAAGCATTTCAAGTATATTATTTTTGTATATTATCTATCTACCTACCTATAATCTATATTCTAGATAGGCAATGCATTTGTATGACTAAAACATTAATAAAATGTATATAGCAAAATCTTTCTTCTATCTGTGAATTCCATCTACCTGCTTTCCACCCCACTACAAATAGGTAACCATGGTTATTGCCATCTTCTCTACTCTTCCAAAGGATTTTATGCATATATAAGTAAATATAAATATATCTGTATTTCTTCTTCTTTTTATATATATGGTACTATACCTGCATTTTTCATTTAACAGTATATCTTGGATATCTTTTCATAGCAGTATGAAAAGCTTTCTCATTCTCTATAGCTGAGTAGTATTCCATAATATGGGTATAACATAATTTATTTAACAAGTTCCTATTTATGGGCATTTAGGTGCTTTCAGTCTAACTATAAAGAGTAACTTCTCAAGAAATGCTGCAATGAAAAACAATTTTCAAAAATTATTTGATATTTTCTAGTATATCTGTAGGCTAAATTTTTATTCCTAGATTATTGTTTTAGTTTTCTATCACTGTTATAACAATTAACACATATTTATCATCTAAAAACCATATACATCTGCAAGTTCCCTTTGCCTGGTAATATAACACATTTATAGATTCTGGAGATTAGGTCATGGACTTTTTGAGCAACTATTCTACCTACCACATTAGCTTAGCCTTTAATGTGTATAGCGTTGGACAGATTTTTAGATTTTTCTGCCAATATTTTTTTCCCATAGTCAAATTTATTACTCTTTACTTTTGGGTTGGTGGATTTTGAGTTGCTGTTAGACTCACTCAATTATTCTGCTGTTTTATTCCAGAATATTAACTGTCTCATTTTAAAATTTAAGATTTTAATCCACTTAGAAGTTACCTGACCATAAAATGTGATACAGATCCATATTTTCTTTATCCAGATGGCTAGTTAACTGTCTCTATATAGCATTTTCTAATTTAGAGACCCCCTTGGCATCCATGAGTGTTTAATGAACCCCTAAAATTTTAGCAAACTTTTCCATGTATATGCATTTTATTCAAAGGGATGGGAGACTTACAAAATAATTTTCTCATTGCAGAAGCAATACCAGGACCAGATTTAGGAACCTAGCTTCCTGACTTTGCTTAATGGGAACTGAATCTCTGAGTCTGAGAATTTTCACCTTTGAAATAAGAGAGGTGTAATTACATGACTCCTAAAATTCTCTTCAGTTTCAGAAATATGCACTTCACCAAACTAATTGATTTTAGTGTAATTACTTAGGGGTTTAGAAGAGATATTTCCTCAAACAAATGAATCAAATGGAGAAATGGTATAAAAGATTAGGCATATTGGAAAGATTAGAGGGGTGTATAGGTACAAACCACATTTTTTTATTGTATTAGGTTTTAATAATCAAAATATTCAGTTTCAGCCAAAATTTCCACAAATAGCAAATTGCTCTGCTCACCTTATAGTTGCTACTGAATCAGCAAAACATACACACACAAAATCCAACCAAAAAACTGTCATGTATTTATTATTTTTACTTTTGATTGTGAAGCATTTTTAATATGTTGAACATAACATGTTTAATGTTACGAAGTTATCCTGGGCAGCACTTTTCTGTTGTTTAACTTGTATCGTTCTTTCCTAAGGAAAAGAAGTATACTGATAGTAGCTGGTAGCCTGACAAGAGCAGGTCACTTTAATAGTTAACCTATTTCAGATTATCATCATGGTAGAAAAAGAGATTAAATCCAAGCCATTTGGATAAAACTGAGATGTGTTCTATATCCTAAGGATTCTATCTGTTTAATTTTAACAGCTTATAGGAGGCGATTTTATAAAATATTTTTATCTTTCTTTTCCTAAAGATTTTTATTTATTTATTTGAAAGAGAGCACAGAGGGAGAGTGAGAGGGAGAAGCAGACTCCTTGCCAAGCAGAGAGGCCAACGTGGGACTCGATCCCAGGACCCTGAGACCATGACATGAGCCGAAGGCAGATGCTTAATCAAAAGAGCCATCCAGGCACCCCTATTTTTACCTTTCTTGTCTTCTTGGAGTATTGGATTGAAAGACAACTCAGAAAAGAATAAAAGTTAATGAAGTTTCTGATTTTCAGTATAGTAGTCTACTTAGTGCATTATTAATACTGACAGGGCCTTCAAAATATGCCAGGTCATATTGATCATAAACCACCTAAATATTTATTTAAGTGATGAATAAAAAGCCTATCTTACAAAATGAAAGGAAAAATATAATATAAATCTAAAAATACTTTTTATAGCAACTATTTCTTTAATTTTCTGTAATTTTACATTAATGTGTCATTGTCATGAATGAATTGGTAGTGGGCACTCATAACTGTGGAAACCTATATAGAAAATGAAAATTGTAAATTAAAAAAAAATCACCTTCAGAATTATTTGAATATGGCTACTACTGAACAGGAAGCAGAATAGCATAATCAAGGCATAAAGAATGTATTCTGGAGAGGTTCTGATTGTGGATAAGAGAGAGTAAATATCCTCGATCAGGTCTCTCCCACTGAACACAGCTATAAAATCTAGAGAGATGCATGATACAACTATTTGAGGTCCCCAAAGCATAAAATTGAGGTCTTTGTGACATAACATTCAAATGTCCAGAATACAATCCAAAATTACTCATTTTATAAAGGATCACAAAAGTCTCAACTCACATAAGAAAAAACAAAACAGATGCCTTTGTCTAGAAGACACAGATGCTGGAATTACCTGACAACGACTTTAAATAACTATTAAATAAATGCTTCAATAGGTGATTGTAAAAATATTGAAATACATAGGAAGATAGAAACTATCAGCAAACCAAGAAATGACATAAAGAAAAGCCAAATACTGTAACAAATAAAAATCATATTCACTAGCATAATGGAGACAACAGGGGGAAAAAAAATCAGTGAACTTGGAAATAGATTACTGTCTTATCCCATTCAGGATTCTATAAAAAATACCACAGACTGTGTGGTTTAAACAACAGATATTTATTTCTCACAGTTTTGGAGGCCAGAAGGTCCAAGATTAAGGTGCTGGCAGATTTTGTTCTTGGTGTAGGCCCTCTTCCTGGCATGTACATGATGGGGAGAGGAACTCTGATGTCTGTTTATCTATCATGGGAGTTCGCTACATTTTCTCGTCTAAACCTATTTACTTCCAAGGGCCTCATTTCCTAATACCACCACACTGGGAGTTAGGACTTCAATATAGGAGTTTTGAGGGGATACAAACAGTTAGTCCTTAATACAACAGTATCTAATCTGAACAACAGAGAGAAAACTACTGAAAAATTAGCAAAAGCCCAATAGGTGGGACAAAATGTTTAATAATCATGTCATTAAGAGAGACATGAGAGGAGAATGTGTGCAATGCTGAGGAAATATCTGAAGAAATAATTGCTAAGAACATCCCAAGTTTGGTGAAGGGTATAAACCTACATATTCAAGAAGTTTTACAAACTTCAAACAGAATGAATTCAAGAAACACTATGATCAAAATGCTTAAAAGTAAACAAAAAAATCTTGAAAGCAAGAGAAAAGCAATGCATCATCTGTAGGGAGATAACAGTTTGAATGACTGATGATTTCCCATCTGAAACCATGAAGACCAGAAGGAAGTGCCACATTTATCAAGTGTTAAGGAGTACCTAAGTGGCTTAATCAGTTAAGCCTTCAACTCCTGACTGTAGCTCAGGTCATGATCTCAGGGTCCTGGGATCAAGCCCATGTTGGGCTCCCCACTCTGCTGGTTTCACTCTCCCTCTGTCCCCGACACACCCATTCTTCCTCTCTCTCTCTCTCCCTGAAATAAATAAAAAAATCTTTAAAAAGTTTTGAAAAAAACAACTTTCAATTCGGAATTCTATAGTGGGTGAAAATATCAAGAATGAAGGTGATGCAAAGATATTTTCAGATAAAGGAAAACTAAGAGAATTTATTATTAACTGACCTGCTATTAAAGATTTTTCATGTGAAAGGAAGTTCTTAAGACAAAAGGGAAAAGATATCAGAAAGGAACTTGGGATATGAGGAATGAAGGAATGGCAACAGGAATTGTAACTGTGTCAGTAAATGTGATAAACAATTCTTTTTCTTTGAGTTCTTTAAAATATATCTGGTGGTTGAAAGCAAAAATTATAATATTATCTGACTTTTAATGTAAGGAGATATGATATATAGGACAATTATAATACAATGAGATATATAATATTTAATATATATTAATACATAATATGATAAAATATAGAACATATGTTAATGCATAATAATAATATGAGGGGATGTAAGTATTAAGATATCAATTTTAAGGAGGCTGTGAGATAAAGAAGTCAACAACAGAGAAGGAAGGAACAACAGAGATCCATAAAACAGTGGGAACAAATTGAAAAATACATAACACAATAATCAACCTAGATATAAATATATCAATAATTATATTAAATGGTACCAATTAAGAGAGATAATCAGGTAGGATTAAAAATGACTCAACTATATGCTATCTACAAGAAACTAACTTCAAATATAATGATGTTGATAGATTAAAAGTAAAAGTGTAGCAAAAGATATAATACTATGGAAACATTAATCAAAAGAAAATGGTGTGGCCATATTAATATCAGCAAAGTAGACTACAGGGCAAAATAAAATTAATGAATAATAATAGATTTTAAATAATGAAAATGAACTAATTCACCAAGAATAAAAAAGCCTTCCCACCCTGTAACTAATGCTAAATGTTTGAGATACATGAAGCAAAACTGACATTACCAAAAGGAGAAACAGACAAATGTACAGTTATGGTTGGAGACTTCAATACTGCACTGTCAGGAACAGATAGGAGTAGTATTCAGAATATCATAAAGGATACAGAAGAAATGAACAATGCCACCAATCAACTTGGATCTATTCACTATATATAGAATGTTCAATTCCCAAACAACAGAATACATATTCTTTTCAAAGGACATAGGACATTTTCCATAATAGCACATATCCTTGGTCATAAAATAGACCTTCACATATTTAAAAGAACTAAAATTATTTAAAGTATACACAGTGATTTATAATTAAACTAAAAATCAATTAAACTAGAAATCAAAAAAAGTAAATAAAAAGTAATAGGAAAATACCCAAAACTTATATTGGCAATGCATTTCTTAATAATTCATGGATTAAAGGGGAAGTCTCAGAGAAATTAGAATATATTTTAAACTGAACAAAAATAAGAATATATCAAAATTTGTGGGATATAGCTAAAGTGGTATTTAGAGAGAAATATACAGCATTAAACACTTGTATTAGAAATATCTGAATCAGTAATCTAAGCTTCTATCTTAAGAAACCAGAAAAAGAACAAAATAACACTAGTGAAAACAGAAGAAAATAATAACTAAAAATAAGAGCAGAAATCAATAAAATTGAAAAGAAAATTGAAAAAAAACAGTGAAACCAAATGCTTGAAAAGATTAATAAAATTTCTAAACCTCTAGCAAGACTAGCAAAGTAAAAGAGAATAATACAGATACAAATTATCAATATTAGAAAGAAAATAGGAGATATAACTACAAACCTTCCAGATGTTAAAAGGATTTATATGCAGAGTTTTTATAATATTACTATAGTAATTCTCTGCATATAAATTCAGTTAATTTCTTGAAAATCACAAAATAACAGAACTCACTCAAGACAAAATAGGTAACCTAAACAGTCAAATGACTACTAAGTAAACTGAATCTATATTTTAAAATCATTCCCCAAAAGAACTCTTCAATCTTACCCAGCTTTATTGTCGAATTCTAACAAATACCTATAGAGGAAATACCTCCAATTCTACAGATAACAGAAGAACAGATAACTCTGTAAATTCCCAACTAATTTTGCATGTCAAGCATAACTCTGACATCAAAATTAGGTTAGGAAAATAATGAACAAAACTATTTCTCATGAATATGGATGGAAAAATCCTCAACAGAATATTACCAAATTGAGTCCAACAATAATATGTGAAAGAAATAACACACCAAACTAAATGAGTTTTTTTCTCAGAAAAGCAGGGCTGGTTAAATATTCAATAATCAGTTAATATAATCTCCCAATTAACAATCTAAAAAAGAAAACCACATGATAATTTTGACAAAATTCAACATTCATGACAAAAACGATCTGTAATCTAGGAAGAAAAGCAAACTTCATTCATCCTATAGAGTATGTCTACAAAAGTCACAGATGACCTTATATGTAATGGTACAAACTTTGGCTTTTGGGCTAAGACTAAGGAAAGGAGGTATTTGGTACTGGTATTACCATTTGGTAATGGTAATACTTTTGGTATTACCATTATTTTATTTTATTAGAAATTCTAACCAGTGCATGAAGGCAATTAAAAGAATTAAAGTTCTATAGATCAGAAAGAAAGAAACACATTTATCCTTATTTGCAGATGACATGATTGGCTTCATAGAAAATATCAAGGAATCACTGAAACAAAACAAAACAAAATGTCCTAAAACTAATATGTGAGTTTAGCAAAATCACAGAATACAAGGTCACCACACAAAAATCAAATTTTTAAAATTATTCTAGCAATGGACAATTTAAAACCAAATTCTATTTTATTTTCTTAATTTATTTTTAAGTTTTTGAAAGATTTTACATTTATTTGACAGAGAGTGAGAGAGCACAAGCAGGGAGAGAGTAGAAGGAGAGGGAGAGGCAGGCTCCCCGCCAGGCAGGGAGTCTAATGTGGGGCTCCATCCCAGGATCCTGGGATCATGATCTGAGCCAAAGGCAGATGCTTAACCACCTGAGCCACCCAGGTGCCCTTAAAGCTAAATTTTAAGAAATCTTATTTACAATATCCCTCAAAAGAAATACTTTGATATAAACTTACCAAAATATATACTGAATTTATATGCTATAAACTACAAAAGGCTGATAAAAGCAATCAAAGAATACCTAAGTACCCATTGTCTGCATGGATCAGAAGATTCAGCATAGTAAAGAGGCTAATTCTACCTGAACTGACCTATAGATTTAACACAGTTCAGTCTCCAGCAGAATGTTTCTTTAGAGATAGACAACAGAATGTTTCCATAGAAATAGACAAGCTGATTTTAAGCTTTATGTGGAAAGGCAAAGGGAATAAAATAGCTAAAACAATTTTGAAAAAGAATAAGGTCAGAAGAATCATGCAATAAAAAACACCATACTGTTACATTAAGCAACACAGATCTGGGAAAGAACAGAGAAGCCAGAAAGAGACCTACACATATGGCTAATTGATTTTTGGCAAAAGTACAAAAGCAAACCAACAGAGAAAGGCATCTTTTTAAAAAATGGTGTCAGAACAAAAAGACATCCATTTGCCAAAAAAAAAAAAAAAAGGACCTCAATTTAAATCTCACACCATATTCAAAGATTAACTTAAAATTGGTCATAGGGGGTGCATGGGTGGCTCAGTGGGTTAAAGCCTCTGCCTTTGGCTCAGATCATGATCCCAGGGTCCTGGGATGGAGCCCTGCATCCGGTCTCTGCTCAGCAGGGAGCCTACTTCCTTTCCTCTCTCTCTGCCTGCCTCTCTGCCTACTTGGGATCTCTGTCTGTCAAATAAATAAATAAAATCTTTAAAAAAAATTTGATCATAGACCAAATGTAAAACACAACACAATAAAACTCAGAAAATACTGGAATAATATCTTTGTGACTAGCATTTGGCAAGGAATTTTTTTTTGCATTGGCAAAGATATATACATACAAATACCAATATATGAATATATTAAATATTATTTTATATACTATGTATTAAATATTGTTAATAATTACTTATTTGTAACTAATTTATTGATATATTAAATATTAATCAATATGTAAATATATTAAATATTATCACTATATTAAATATCTTAAGATCTAATATGTTAAAATATTAATAGACTTTTGTCTATGAAGGGCATAGTGACGAAAAAGAAATACAGGCTGTAGACAAGAGTAAAATACAGGCAATCACATATGTGACAAAGTGTTTATATTGACAATATATAAAGAATTTCCAAAATTCAATAAGAAAAATACAGTTTAATCTAAAAATTGGCAAAAATTTGAATAGACTCCCTATGAAAAAGGCACGAGTATATAATAATATAAAAATATTGAACATCATTAAGGAACTGCAAATTAAAACTAGTGCAGGAATGCTGCATATGTATTTGAATGGCTAAAAGAAAAATTACTGAGAATATGAAGGGCTAATAAGGTTGCAAAACAACTGAAACTCTCACATACTGCTGGTGAAAATACAGAATAGTTTAGCTTCCCTAGAAAACAGTTTTGCAGTTTTTTTATAAAGTTAAAGTTGCCATATTTCCCAGCATCTCACTCCTGAGTAGTTATTCTACAGATGAAAACTTATGTTCTCTGCACAACCTTAACATGAATGTTTGTAGTAGGTGTAATCGTAACTACCAAAAACAACTTAATTGTCTTTCAATCAGTGAATGGTTAAACAAATACTACTCAACAATGAAGAGGAATGAACTACTGATACATGCACCAACTTGGATGAATTTCAAAAGCATTTATGAATAAAAGCTAGTCTCAAACAATTATATATGTTATAATTACATTTATATAACATCCTTAGGAAAATTTTCACAGTAGCTGAGAATATAGAAACAACTCAAATGTCCAGTGACAAGAAGAATGGACAAAGAAGATATGTTTATATATGTGTGTGTATAATATAGATTATATAATAATATATAACATATATATACACACACATACACAAAATGGAATACTATTCAGCCTTAAAAAAGAAGGAAATCCTGCCATTTGTGACAACATGGGTGAAACTGGAGGTTATTACACTATTACACTAAGTGAAATAAGCCAGTCAGAGAAAGACAAATACTGTATGAGATCACTTATGTGAGAAATTTAAAATAGACAAGGGCCAAGAATACAATACAAGGGGCCAGGGTGATCAGAGAAATGGGAAGTTATTGTTCAATGGCTTTCAGGTATGCTAGATGAATAAGTTGTACAGATCTTCTGTATAATATGGTGTCTATAGTTAGGAACATAATATTGTGCACTTCAGAATTTGCTAAGAGGGCAGATTTCATGTTAAGTGTTAATAAGACACACAAACTAAAAAAAAAAACAAAAACCACAAAGGGACAGAGGAAACTTTGGGAGGTATTAGATATATTTATTACCTTGATTGTGGTGATGGTATCATGTGTGTTTACATATGTCCAAAATCATCAAATTGTACACACTAAATATGTGTAATTCTTTGTATAACAATTACACCTCAGTAAAGCTGCTTAAAAAATGTACCTACAATAAGCTAACATTTTAAACAGAAAAAAGAAGATAAAACTATTATGACAAAAATAGATCAGTAGCTGCCCCGAGTAAAGACTGAAGGAGGGAGTGACTACAGAGGGATAGCCTGGGAGATTTGGAGTTTGCGTCTTAATTGTGGTGGAGGTTACACAACATTCATAGAATTATACAGCAAAAAAGTAAATTTTACCATATGGTAAATTAAAAACTGAAATTAGTTTTAGAAAAAGAATGCACTTTTTTTTCCTTAAAGAAAACTGCAGGATCATGAATAATCCCAGAAATATCTCTACAATTAAATGTCTCTAAAATTAAAAGCTAATACATTTGCAGCAAGTAGAGTATGAAGTTTCTCCCTTGGTTTGCATAAACCTGTCCAAGTAAGCATTATTGCATTTTAAAGAATCACATATTCCTGAAGTTAGATTTGACGTGACTCTTTGAAGTGTACATTTTTATACGACTCCTAGTTTGTGAGGTAGCAGGGGAAGGATGGAGGCTACTTATAAAAATGAATTTTTAAGTTAATGTGTATATAGAATAATACATGCAAAAGAATTCCATGGCTCTCTTAAGACTTCTAAATCTATACACTGAATGCTATATAAATTCTCAAGAGTTCATGTGATAGACCCTGAAATATAACAGATAGGCATCTGTACCACTGAGATGAATTAATGTCTCTCTTTGGATTTGGAGTAAAGCAAAATGTTTTTCTTTAGTCTTGGTATGAAAAGGGAATGAATGGAAACATTCATTTCTTTTCTTTTCATTCACAGACTTTCCTTATGTTATTTATTTTGCTTTTTTATTAGCTAGGTATTGCCCCTCCAGAGAGGACTAGAAAATCTTACTTTGCTGTCATCCAAATATCTTTTCTGAGACACTGGCTTGCAAGCAAGCACATCCTATCCCCTTCAGGTTATGTAGGCAGAATCCTTGTAAAGGCTGAAATGAAAACCTTTATATGGTCATACTTTGTACAAACATTCGTTCACCTCTACTGGGGCTTTTGTCTGTTGCTGCATTAGGAGAAAATAAACTTTTTTTTTTTTTAAAGCACTGATTATTTTTCAAGTGTGAGGCATTCTGAACAGATGATAGTTCACTTGAGGTGCATTCAGAACAGTTTTGTGGACAGATCTTTCTTGATGACCCCAGACTGCACACTCTAGATACATGACAGGCTTCAATTGTTTTCTCTTACCCGGAAATGATATTATTTTGACTTTTGGATAATCATGCATTAATAGCTAAATTTTAACTGCTTTTTCACATTATAACTATTTTCCTCTTTCACTTTTCCAGACACTTCTCCTCCTTATTTTAACTGCATCTTTCTCTCCAAGAAGATAAGAGATTCCTTTCTAAATTCAGTAGTACTATGTATATCCTAGTTACTGCATTGTGAGAAACCAACTTCTACTACCACTTAAAAACTAAGAATATTTTTTAATGTAGCAGCTAAACTCAAAATGAGATAATTTACTTTTTTTTGAAAAGGAATGTTTTATTGAATATGAACACTTAAAAAATTTTTTTTGGCCTTTAAAACCCTAAAGCAAAACTGAAATCTTTTTTGAAACTTTAGTAGGGATTTGGCAGGCTTTTCTCCTCTTACAAGGAGAGCACTAAACTCTTCAGCAGGCATCTCTGTAAGACCACAAATTTGCTGGAAATTTATCAGACTTCTTAAAGAATATTGCCTATGAGGAAAAGTTCTCCATTATTTGAATGTGCTCTGTGAATCCAGTCATCAATTCCATCAATTGTGAGGCTGGTAAGCTTTTCAGAAGGAGGCTCTGAATAAAGTTGGTAAGACTTTAATTTAGTTTTTTTTTTTTCCCCCTAAAGTTAAATATTTGCTGTCCATTGATCAGTGAATGACTGCAATTTCTTGGTATTACTCTGGCTCCTAAGGCAGCCTGTAATTTCCTGTGAAATATAGTTGTCTTGAGGTGGAACTACATATAATAAGCTCAATAGGAAAATAGGAATACAGGAGAAGCTATAGGGGTTTTTCCTTTGTAATTTTCCCTTCCTCATGCTCCTTTCCATTCCCAACAAGAATCATTTCTCTGCTTTTTTCAGGGACTTTTCTTTTCTACTTCCTGTTTTGCATTATTTTCATTTTATGGGTATAGATCAAAATCATGTTTTGAGTAGCAAAGAGCAGAAGTGCTGCTGTGCTTGAAGCATTTAAAATGTTACTGTCAGCATACTGGAGTGGTAAATACAGGAAGAGATTTGAATTCAGTAGACAAATGGGAATCTAGGAGAACATATGGAAAGAAAAGCGCCATGTGTGAATAAAAAAAAGGAAAAAGAGAGAGTGGGGAAATCAATTGTTGGCAAAAATTTTACTATTTGGTAACTCTAATCAATTTAATAATCATGGAAAGGAAAAAAAAAGTTAGGCATGTGTGCCTTCAATGTCACCTCATACTGAGAACTTAATCACCACAGTTTCCCCTCAAGATGAGGGTCTGTGTGGCACTTAATTAGAATTAGAATGGGATTAGATAACTTTATCCACTTACCCTAATAAACTCAATTACTACATGTCAATCCAGTAGCAAAATTCTTCTAATAACAGAAACAGATACTAAAGTAGTTCTTCCTAAGTCTCATTTTTATAAAAGGGGTGAAAGAAGGCAGCTCGGTGGTTCAGTTGGTTGAGTGGCTGCCTTCGACCCAGGTCATAATCCCAGGGTCCTGGGATAGAGGCCCAAATCTGGCTCCTTACTCAGCAGGAGCCTGCTTCTTCCTCTCCCTCTGCCTGTTCTCTCTCTCTCTCTCTTAAGTAAGTAAGTAAATAAATAAATCTTAAAAAAAAAAAAAAAAAGGCGGGGTGAGAGAACATGGACTAGTTTTTGATAAATTGTTTCTTTTGTTTTGTTTGCTTGTTTGCCCCACATAAAATCTCCTATTATTTATACTAGGGAGCTTGTCAATATCATTAGTCTTGGTACAGTCTTATTCCAACAATAAAATCCGATGAGTCAAACATATCATTACTTGCCTTTGGCAGTGAGGGTGTTGGCATGTGATTTAAGTTCCACCAAACAGATGTGCCAACTCAGGACATGGAATGTTGAGCCCTTCAGCAAATGTTATGCAAGGTCAGAATCCACTTGTTGTAGTCAACACAGTAATGACCTGCAGCAGTCTTGTCCAGAAATCTTCCTGCTAGATAGGATGGTCTCATTTACTACTTCTTCACTTTTCAGAATTGTCTTGATGCTTCCCTGTTTTCTAAACTTGGCCCTCCAAGCTCCATCAAATAAACTTCTTTAAACTCATCCAAAAAATTCACTTTCTTAAAAAAAAATAAATAACCTGAGATTCAGAGTCACATTCTATTACTTGCTATTAAGAATTCAATCTGATTTTCTAGGAAGGGTGAGGTTAGTTGTTAGAAATCTGTTATGTTCAGTTAACCTGTTCTTTTTTTTTAAAGGTCTATCTAAATACAGAAAGAGGGAATTGACAGGAGATTTCCCATTTACCGATGATTTCTAGTTGGTCCATATTTTTTAACATAAAAGTGGATTTTATCTGATTAATTGTCCGTAAGGTTTATTTTCTTTGGCTTATAAATGGGGAGGAAAAATGGTCTTTCTAGGCAGCATAGAGAAGATTTTTGTGTCTCAATTCATTTGTTTGAGAACTTAAAAAAATTAATTTGAACTCATATAGCCATATTTTAAGTTTGAGATACTTACAGAATTTAAAAATACATGCATATTATAGACAATTTTATATTTAAATATTTATATGCAGTTAATACACATAAATATACAAAAAAAAAACCCCACCATTTTGAGTGACTCATTTTTAAAAATCTCTCTTTAAAGGTACTTAGAGGTCCTATCAGAGGTATAATACTTTTATTCCAGGGATTCTGAAAACAGCAAAGTGTCTAACTTTCAAGCTAGGAGTGGATTTGTGCCCTTAGAAATGGTCTCTCCTTTTCAAGATAGGAAATTGAATTTAGTGCTAAAGGGCTAAAGCACTTTGCTTTAGAAGATCAGGATATGCCACTGTAAAAAGGATAGAGAGCTCCTTTTTAATCCTATTAATCCAAGTAAATTCACTTTATCTACTAGGTCAGTTAAATATAACAACCATTTTCAGATCTATTACAGAGTCATCTAAATTTGGGATATTCAACTTAGGAAACTTGACTTCAGATATAATATTTGTTATGGGGTTTGTATACATGATTTGTACCCTCTCAATATTGATGCTGTGGATCATTCATAAACTCATGGTTCCAAAAACATACTTTAACACATACACCTAATCATTTTAGAGTTCCCCTCTGTAGAGAGATGTAACTGCTTTATAAACATACCACAACCACAAAAAAGAGAGGAAATTAAAAAATAACTATAATAATTTTATTTTACTTAATTAAAAATGATATATAGGGTTTCCTTGTTGGTTAATTTTCTTGTGTATAGGTTAATAGTAAGTTACAAATTTATGTAAAGATATACTGCTAAAGGGATGTGACAGGGCTATATATATTTTAGACATCGTAAAAGATCTTAATCTAATTTTAATCCTTGTCAATAGAAATGTTATAAGTTATTTATTTATTTATTTTTAATATTTTTATTTATTTATTTGACAGACAGAGATCCCAAGTAGGCAGAGAGGCAGGCAGAGAGAGGAAGGGAAGCAGGTTCCCTGCTGAGCAGAGAGCCCGATGTGGGGCTCCATCCCAGGACCCTGGGATCACGACCCGAGCTGAAGGCAGAGGCTTTAACCCACTGAGCCACCCAGGTGCCCCGAAATAATTTATAATTTAAAACAATTCTTTTCACTATGATATAAATTTCCTTTATATTGTTTTCTAAGTATTAAAAATACTTCTCATGCATCAGTTACCAATTTCCACATAATAAATTATCCCCCAAATTTATCAGCTTAAAATAACCAACACAAACTATCAAAAAGAGGGACACCTGGGTGGCTTAGTCAGTTAAACAACTGCCTTCTGCTCAGGTCATGATCTCAGGGTCTTGGGATTGAGTCCTTGCTCAGCAAGGAGTCTGCTGCTTCTTCTGCTTTCCCTGCTTGTGCACTCTCTCTCTCTCTGACAAATAAATAAAACCTTAACAACAACAACAACAACAATCAAAAAGAGAAATAAAGAAAACATGCCCATTTATAATGGCATCAAAAATAATAAAATACTTGGTATTAAATTTAACCAAAGTGGTTTAAGATCTGTACATTGAAAACTTGAAGATACTGATGAAGGAATTTGAAGAAGACACAAATAAGTGAAAAGATATTCTGTGTTCATAGATTGGAAGAATTAATGTTAGTAAAGCATCCATATGGCCAAAACAAAGCTCCAGATTCAATGGAATCCCTATCAAAATTATAATAACATTTTTAACAGAAATAAAAAAACAATTTTAAATTTTGTATGGAATCACAAAAGACCCTGAATAGACAAAGTGATCTTGAGAAAGAAGAACAAAGGTGGAGGCATTATAATTTTGATTTCAAACTATATTACAAAGGTAATAATCAAGACAATATGGAATCGACATAAAAACAGATACAGACAGATGAAACAGAATAGATAGCCCAGAAACAAACCCATGTGTATGTGGTCAATTAACTTACGACAAAAGAGTCAAGGATATATGCAATGGGGAAAAGATAGTTTCTTCAAAGCAATATACTGGAAAAATTGGACAGCCAAATGAGAAAGAATAAAACTGGACCTGTTTCTTCTATCATACACAGAAATCAACTGAAAATGCATTAAAGATTTGTATGTCACACCTGCAACCATTAAATTCCTCTAGAAGAAAAAATAAGGGTAGTTTCCTTGACAATGGTTTTGGCTTGGGTGTTCTGGATTTGACACCAAAAGCAAAGACAACAATTCCAAAATAAACAACCAGGGCTATATTAAAATAAAAAGCTTCTGCACAGGAAAGGAAACTGTCAACACAATGAAAAGGCAACCTATGGAGTGGGAGAAAATATTTGCAAACCACATATCCCACAAGGACTTAATATCCAGAATATACAAAGAACTTACACAACTCAGCAACAAAAACCCAAATAACTTAAAAAAATGGCTAAAGGAACTGAACAGACATTTTTCCAAAGAAGACATATAGATGGCCAATAAGGACATGAAGAGGTGCTCAACATCACTAAAATGTATCACCTCACCCCTGTTAGGATGTCTAGTACCAAAAAGACAAGAGATAACAAATCCTTCTGGGAATGGGAAAAGGAAGAAAAGGAAAGGAAGAAAAGGAAACCCTGTTGCTGTATATGGAGACTGGTACAGTGACTAGGGAAAGCATCTGGAAATTCCTCAAGAAAATAAAAATACAACTACCGTTTGATCTAGCAATCCCATTTCAGAGTATATATCCAAAGGACATGAAGCCAAAAGTGATAGCTGTGTTCCCATGTTAATTGCAGCATTATCAAACTCTTGATGATGACTCTTGATGAGTGAATAAAGAAAATGTGGTATATATATATACACACAATGTATACATATATACATATATGTATTGTATACATATATACAATATATATTGTGTATATATATATATACACAATGTAATATTATTTGACTTTGAAAAAGGAAAGGAATTTCTTCCATTATGTCGATATGGAAGAACATAGAGAGCCTATGCTAAGTGAAACAAGCCAGAAAGAGAAAGATAAATACTGCATAGTATCAAGTTACACATATCTGTAAAAGTCAGATCCATAGAAACAGAGAGTAGAGAAGTGGTTTCAGAGGTAGATAGGTAGGAAAAATAAGTTGGTAAAAGCGTACAAACTATTAGTTATAGGGTAAATAAAGCCTGAGAATCTAATTTATAACTACAGTTAAGAACACTGTATTGTATAATTGAAATTTGCTCAGATAGGGTAGAACTTAAATGTTCTCCCAGTACATACATACATATGTACATAAGTGAGGTGATGGATGTATCAACTAACTTGATGGGGGGATCCTTTCAAATATATACATATATCAAATTATCATGCCATATGCATTTAAATATCTTATAATTTTGCTTGTCAATTATACCTTAGTAAAAAATAATCTAAAAATAAAATCAAATCTTAAAAACAAAATAAATAATAAGAAACATATTTATTACCTCACAGGCTCTTTGGGTCAAGGATGGGGCACTGCTTCAATGAATCCATCACTTCAGCCTCTTTTATACTCAAAAATTGATATTATATATCTCATTAATGGAATGATTAACAGTAAATGATGCTTATTATTTCATGGTGTCATTAATATTATTGTTCTGGTTTTGTTAATAGTCTTCTTTGGAAGTAGGGTAATAACCACATTGACTTTTTAGTCAATCTTAAGATTATAAAACAATTGAATTTCAAACACTTAACTGAGATTTATTTTCTATACTACTACTGAGATCAGCAAATAAATTATAGTAGAGTGGTAACAGGTCAGAGTACACCAGGATAAAAACCCATATGATTTGATACAGATAAGGAAAGAAGCTTGAGAATGAAATGTTAAGTGAAACTTTCCATCCTCATATTTTGTGATCTCTCAGCAGCAGCTGCCACAATTGATCTCTGATCAAAATCCTCTTATTATTCCTTTAACATTAAGGCCTATACCTTCTTAGCCGGTTTTGTGGGTTCTTCCTCTTAGATCATATCTCTGAAGTGTAGCATGCCAGGGTTTGGTCCTGGGCCTCTTTCTATTTTAAATATTTTGGGAACTGAATTTATTACATTTTCTCTTGTTTCACCCCTTTATTTTAATTTTAGCATGCAATAAAAAGAAATACACATGAGTGCACACTGTAAAGCGTTTTCTTTTCTTTTCTTTTTTTTTTAAGGTTTTATTTATTTATTTGTCAGAGAGAGAGAACGAGCACAGGCAGACAGAGTGGCAGGCAGAGGCAGAAGCAGGCTCCCTGCTGAGCAAGGAGCCCGATGTGGGACTTGATCCCAGGAGGCTGGAATCATGACCGACCGGAGCGAAGGCAGCCACTTAACCAACTGAGCCACCCAGGCGTCCCTGTAAAGAGTTTTCATATTGAATACATCTATGCAACTAGCACTCAGATCAAGAAGTAAGAAGCCAACACTTCAGAATCCACCTCTACACCTTTTTCTGGTCACCATACTCTTTTTTCTTTTTTTAAGATTTATTTATTTATTTTAGAGAGAGAAAGAGAGAGAGACTGAGAACAGAGGGAGGGGCATAGGTTGAGGAAAAAGAATCTCAAGCGTACTCTCCACTGAGCAGGGAGCCTGACTTGGAGCGTACTCCCATAACCCTGAGATCATGACCTGAGCTGAAATCAAGGATCCCACACGGAAACCACAGAGCCCCCAGGCACCCTAAGTCACCATACTCTCTTAAAGGTTTTGCCAGCTTCTAGTGTTCATACAATGGAATGACACAATATATTCTCTTTTGGAGTAAATTATTTTAGTCAATGATATAGCATTCCATTTTGTGAAAACACCACCATTTATTTATCCATACATCTACTAATAAATACTTGGGTAGTTTTTAATCTTTATTATTATCAGTATTGTTGCTATGGATACCTAGTATATGCCTTTTAGTAGACATATGTATGTATTCTGATTAAGTGTATGAATTATAGTGTAAGCCTTCTTGTGTTCTACCACTTAATTAGTTTATGACTTAATACAAGTTACTTGTATAAAGAACTTCTTTCAATTTCCTAATTCATAAATCAGAATCAATTCATAGGGTTGTTATGAAGATTAAATAAATTAAATCTTCAAACTGACCAAATGATTAAGTGACTAAATTTCAAGTAGCTAAATCTCTAAAGTCAAGAAGAATGTTTGACTCTTAGTAGATACTTAATACATGTTAGCTATTTTATTTTTTAGCAAATAGTATACATTTTGCATTCTTGATTTCCTCCTTTTTCTCATGAACTCAATCTCCAATCCATCACTGAGTTAAATGATGGTGGTCTATAAATATATTTGAATCTACCTTTCCATCTCTTTTCATTTACCCTTTCAACTTTAGTTCACACCACTATCATCTCTCACTTGGTACTTTCCAAACTGTTTTCCTTGTTTCAGTGTTTCACTTTTTATTAGTCCACTCTCAACAGTAATTGGGATAATTTTATATTTATATTATATACTATATATACTCATAAATACATATATGCTTTTACATATAATGTTATGTCATTCTCTGCATTGAGAGTAAAAAGAAACAAATGAACAAAAATTCAAATGGCTTCACTTTATAGTTTATTATAGCCTCTAAGACTTCATGACCTGGCCTTTCTTTCTCCTACTTCATCTCTTATCACTGTCCTTCTACTTTACCATAATCTAGCCATACCAGTCTTTTGCTCTTCAGGTGAACCAAGTTTATTCTACTTAGGGTCTTTAGGCTTACTCCCTATACTAGGAAATGCTATGTCCACAGATCTTTGTAAGACTATGCTATTTTTGTCATTTAGATTTCTGCTGAAATATCCTCTTATCACATTGGTTACTGAATACTTTTCTTGACTTCTCTCTCAGTCTGCCTCCACTGAACATCATTCCCTTTCATATTATCCTATTACATTTTATTCATTGCACTCATTTCTATCCATAATAATATTGGTTTTTTGGTCACTTGTTTACTTCTTTCTCCTCTCTAGAATGAAAGCGCCACAAAACCAGGGATTTTTGTCTTATTTATTAGCTCTTTTAATAGTGCCTGGTAAATCATCCAGTTCCAATAAATACTTGAAATGAATGAAGAAATGAAATGAACTATCTATTCAACTTCTTTTTGAAGTTTATTGTACAAATATATTTCAGAATGAACTATATCAATAAATATGTAAAGATACCTCAGTTATAAAAATCCTAACTGAGTGACTATACTTATTATGAGTAAAGTATATTAATAGGTTAAAAAGATCTTGGATGGCTAAAATGGCCAGCTATTCAATTAATTTTCCTTTTCCTTGACTGATTAAGTGAAAAGAAATCACTGAGAAGAAAAATTGAAATTGCCATTCTTTTTTTTTCCTGATGCTGTTATATTTTACCCTTCAAAAGACAAAACATGAGCCAAGATGGTATTTTCCATCAGAGAGAAAAGAATAATGGTTAGGGATGAGATATTTCCACACAGATAGAGTATGAATATGGATTTGTTATGTTATATGTTAATTATGGTCAGCCTTTTTATTTATAATGGGTAAACATACATTTGTGTTTATTGTTATTTCTTTCATAATTACAGTATGCCAATAAATAACACCAATGTTTAAGTCTCCAGAAATAGAAGTTTAAAATTTCCCCCTTTTTTGGAAGTATTTTCTATTTCTGAATCAAAGATTTCTTAGTATTTATGATAAAAACAAAATGTTTCTACATTTTGATGTTGGGAAATAGAATAGTTTAACAACTTCTCTAAAATTATGGATCAAACTTGAGGAAAACAGGAGTTCTAGTTTCAAGTTTTTAATTTAGTTAAAAATTTCAAGTGAAGGATGCCTGGGTGGCTCAGTCAGTTAAGTGTCTGTCTTTTGCTCATGTCATGACCCCAGGGTCCTGGGATGGAGTCTTCCATCAGGCTCCTTGCTCAGCAGGGAGCCTTTTCTCCCTCTGCCTCTGCCTGCTGCTCCCCCAGCTGGTGCTCTCATTCTCTCTCACTCTCTCTCTGGCAAATAAATAAATAAAATCTTTAAAAATCTTTTTCAGGTGATGGGGATTAAGGATTGTACTTGTGATAAGTACCACATGAAATACAGAATTGTTTAATCACTATATTGTACACCTGATAATAATATCAGACTGTGTTAACTACCTGGAAATTAAATAAAAACTAAAAATGATTTATTTATCTCTATCGTTTTCTCCATGGAAATTAGTCCTTAAAATTTTTCCAAATTAACTACAATATTCCTTTAATTAATTCACAAAAATTCACTTACCTTTATAATACTACATTGACAATGATTCTGTATTTATCACAATACCTGCCTGATTCAAGCTTAAGAAAAACAAAAGCAAAACTAACTTAGGTAATGTTCTTTCTCTCTCACTGTTTTTGCTTTCACATGCAGTATTCCTACTGATAGCTGGGTGAGGAAAGGTACATTACAGCAACATTAACATGCCAAGTTTCCTTACAGGCTGTGCCTGCCAAGCAGATAAATGTGTAGTGTGAATTAACAAGCATGCTGCACCTGGGTTTTCCCAGTAGTATTAAAAATAATTCTTTTCATAGCATAGCTATGGTAGCACCAATGCCTTAATACCTAATATTAATAAGATTTGTATACCCTGAAGCTAAATAAGGAAGGTTTGGAAAATGGGAGTATAATGCTATCCTCCCTAACTTATGACCTAACATGTGAGATTTGCCTTAGATTTTAAGAGAAGCTATGGGAAAAAAAAGTTAAAAAGCAGTTATATATAGTCATCAAATCCATAATATTAGATATGGATAATATAAAAATAAAGTGAGTAATTTTATTGAGTGCTTACTATATGTCAGAAACGTTGATAATTAAAAAAAAAGAAACGTTGATAATTGCTTAGAGATCATTAATTAGTTCTGTAACCTGCTTCCTTCCTGCTTTCTTTCCCCTTAAGTATTAATACTCCTTAGTTACTCTACTTTTATTTATTCCAAGTCTTTACTACACATTATCACATTATATGCTTTACTTATTATTTTCTTGTTGTTTGTCTCTTTCCACTACAAGGAGTTCTCCTCAAAGATATCTTTGTTCCAACAGCCAGGATATGCTAAACGACTCTGCAGTAACAATCCCAAATTTCAATGACTGAAAACAATAATGTTTATTTTTTTACTCATGTAATGTGTATCATCAATCCACAGAGATTTTATACAATGTAGTCACTCAGGAATCCAGAGACTTCATTGCCAGACATGCTTCCATGATCGCAAAGACTGGGAAAACAAGTACAATTGCTCACTGAGGCTTAAAATTTGTAAAGTGACATATGTCACTTCCACTTACATTTTATTAGGGAAAGAATATCAAGATGGCTATGTCTGAATTCAACAGTGCTGTGAAGGGGCTTACATTTTAGTGCACAGAATATAATTTACCATGTTTCTTTGGTTGATTGCTGCATCCCCAGGGATGAGAATACTTACTGGTGCACAGAAGATCCTGAATAAATACTGTAACTAGTAACTATTATCATTGTCACTTTACAGACAAGGAAAGTGAGGCACAGGGAAGTAAAGCAGCTTGCCAAATTCTCCAAAGAGTAGTATGTGAACCAGACAGTACGACTTGGGAGCTAGACTCTGTATTGGTAAGTTGATAAAAGAGGTATCACCGTTGATACTCAATATTCTAAACTTCACTGAGGAAAAATGGCACAAACCCAGACAGAAGCTAGACTTCATCTGGCATACTCCTTCCACCTCTAAAAAAAAGCTTTTGAAGCTTGACAATTTGAAGAAGATAAGAAAGACACTTTGTTCAAGGTTCTAAGGTAGAGGTACAAATTGTTTTGTGGTCAAAGGTACTGGATATTTATTCTCTCTAAATTAATTATTCAAAAGATATATATTTTTCATCAATAGGTATAGAAATGTATGTTTGTACTGTGGAACTCTCAGAATGTAGGAGAATGTGCTTTTAATAATTTAGAAACCTGGGAAACATAAGACCTTTCTATATATCTTACATCTAAAAAAAACAGATACAGGTAAACATGATGATATTTTGCATTTTCTTGAGAAAATTCTTTAAATATTTGAATTAACTAATCAAAAAGCCTGGCAATTATGATGGAAAACAGAATTCCCAGACATTTATAAGTCAAAAATTCAAATGGGTCTCAGTGTTGAGTAAGAAACTTCTTGTTTGAGGGCAAAAGTGTTAGTTTCAAGCAGAAATTACCAGCACACCTTGGAGAAACTGATGTTTAATTTCATGTGTATTTTACCTAGAGGAAAGCAAAATATACCAAAATATTATAGAACAGACTGGTTTCCAATCATAAAAGTGATATCTACAAATATGATATCTAATATGGAACAAGTTTACTAAAGTCATTTTTGATCCAGAAAATGTCCATTAGGCATAGGCCATATAGCAGAGGATTAAGTGAAGGTATCAGTAAACGACAGTATCAATTGGATATGTTTTAAGCTCATCTTATTTTTTCTGGTGTTTTTAAAAAAATGCTTTGGGCTTTCATAATGAATTAGGTTTGGAGAATATGTATTTTGGTAAATTTTGTTTGGCAGTACCTACATAGAGAGTGTTACCTAATATAAGGCATTACTATGTATCTTTGTAACTATTTTTAAAGAATGTTCATCTTTGTTTCTTTTGTTTGTTAGTTTGTTACAGCATGCAAAACTTTAGAAGGGATTCCTCTCTATTTCTCTTTATCATGTAATCATATTTTCTGTTTGAGTATTATCTGACCATTTACTTGGGGGGAGATTTGTCTATATGCAATTGCCAAAATTGTACTCACATTCTCATACGTGTAATCTAATGTAATATGCTACTTGAAAATCATCATGGCATTATATTTTATGTATTATATATAAATATTATGTCAATTATATTTTCTAGGAATTGAACAACAAAAAAACCCATACTCCACCTTTCTACCTTTATCTGATGGCATTCACTTTCATTAGAATGGTCCCAGCACTTCAAGTTATTTCAGTTGTCTTTGTCTATTATGGAAGCAGTAAAATACCTAGGAAACATTCAGTAACAAATAACATATAAGAATGCTTTTTTGTTTTTTTTGCCTTTCTCTTTCTTAATATGTATATTTTTAAAATACTTTTCACTATTTTAACATGTTTAATTTTACGAAGATATTAAATAGAAATAAATCTATTATTGCAAGGTAAGAAAGTGATGATTTCACAGAACTAATGCCTCCAAATAGTTTCCTGGTTTAGATTGTGAGTTAATGAATAATGGCAGTTGGCTCATTTCCCATCTTTAAAACTTGAGGAGAGGGAATAGTAACAACATTAATTGAACATTTCCTGTGTACAAGGAATTTTGCTTTGCTGTCAAAAGATAAACTGAGGCACATTAAAAACTTTCAGAGTTCATTTGAGCAAACATCCATTTCAATCAGGCAGCCCAAACCAGAAGTGGTTAGGAGCACTCCACTTACAGGAGCTAGAGGAAGGACTTTTATAGAGAAAAGGGAGAAGCAAAGCAAGGAAGTTACTTGATTGGCTGTAACTTGTTACATTATTTGCATTATTTGGGAAAGCCTACTTGGCTGTTTGTGATTGAGGATTTAGGTTTTGATTTCTCAACTTTGAGGCATTTTTAGGCTTAGGTTTTTGGTTTGCTTACACAGACTGTTAAGGCATTAAAACCACTTTAGTTTAATGGCTTCCTTCTTCAAATTAATTTAACAATGCTATACATACAGTATTTTGTTTAAACAGCAGAGCACTCACCAAAGGACACACAGTATTATTATCCTTATTTTAAAAACAATAAAACTCAGGCCTAGGGAGGTAAAGTGGCTTGCCCAAAGTCATTTAGTTACAAAATGCAGGAGTAACCTATAAACAGAGGCACTGTGAAAACAGATTGGAATTTAACCTCTCCACAACACTGCCTAACAAGCTGTGAAGATGCAAGAGTACTTGCTAGGAAGGGGCAGAATCAAGAGCGCTTCATCTTTACTTACTCTACACAACCAACTTACCTAGGGAAGTATTAAATCCCATTTTACAGATGAGAAAAAGCTTAGAATAGTCACATGAAATTGCTCAGGGTCTGACCAATAGTGTCAGTACCAGGATTCCAGTCCTGGTTTGGCTGGGACTGCTATAGAGAAACTGGTATGGCAATACACCAAATTGTAAATATGTAATTTTCTTAGATTATTTTTGAGGGTTGAAACAAACACCAGTTTTTAATTTAATTTAATTAATTAATTTTTTTTGGCTAAATGAATTGTCATTTGTTAATCAAAGAGTAGGAAAAATGCACAGCAAACTCATTTAACATTTTCCCAATACCTACAAATAAGCTGGTAAATTTGTTATTTTGTTGTAAAACATACTGGATGTGTGGGGGAGACAACCTTGAGGCAATCTTGTACATATTTTCCTAAGATGTTAGTTATTTTGATTTCCAAATTGCATATATATTAAAGCAAAAAGTCATTAGTTATCTTAACAGAAACCTTTATACAATTTCCCATGTTAAAAAACTTAATTATTGAGCCCTGTGGTTTTGACAACTATCAAAAATAAATTCTTCAGAAGTGCCTGTGTGGCTCAGTTTTTAAGTGTCTGCCTTCAGCTCAGGTCCTGGGATGGAGCCCCACATTGGGCTCCCTGCTCTGCAGGAAGCCTGCTTCCCCCTCTCCAACTCCCCCTGCTTGTGTTCCTGTTCTTGCTATTTCTCTGTCAAATAAATAAATAAAATCTTAAAAAAAAAGAAAATAAATTGTTTATATATATGTAATTGTTAAAAATAATTACTGTTCAATACAATAGCCTCCAAAATAATTTTAATTAGAATTCACTGAATCTCTCTTTTTTTCAGAACTACGTTTACTGAGGCAAATACTGGATAGTATTAAATAAGGCAAAGTCTCCCCCACAAAATAGTGAAATGAGATAAGGATATGAAAACAAAAAATACACAATTGAAAGCATCCAGGACTTATATGAAAGATTAACTTGTTGGAAACATACACTGTAATATTTTTATCTCAATAGGTAACTTCTTCAATTTGAATAAGTGTGAACTACCAAGGCATTAATGTAAACAGCAGCTAAAAGATCATAAATTTTATAGAGCTATAAGTGGTAAATAGACAGAAAGCAGCAATTAGGGTAACAGTCATTGTTTATACGTATATAATTTAGGTACTTTGTGAAACATTGCTTACAACTTGTGAGCATTTTGCATCTCTTACTTTGAAAATACTAAAGTATTATTAATCACATATCTGCTATCCTTACTTTTTTCTTTCTCTCACTTTCATTCTCTCCTTTCCGGCCATGTATGTTTACATTATATTTTATGCCTATAGTCTTAGGTGCCCAGGCATTATGCCAATTACACTGTTTTTCAAGAGCTGGCTCCACCCCCTATGAACTGTGTAACCTTGGGACAGTTTTACTTAACATTTTTCCTCTTTTTAAAACAAAGATACTAAAACTATTTACTTTATAATGTTATTATATGTAAATGTGTTATTTACATATAATAACACATTTATATTATATATTATTATATATGTAATATATATTATATACATATATTATATGTATAATATATGTATATAATATATATTATATGTATAATATATATTATATATAACAAACATATATAATATATATGTTATATATAATAACAAATATAATGTTATTATATGTAAATGTGTTATTAAATGTGAAGCTCTTCTTTTAGTGTCTGGCATATAATGGGCTCTCAACAAAGATTTTTAAAATGAATGGTAATTTTAAATGTATTTGCAATATCCAACTTCTAAGAAGATATAGAACAAGAAAACTGTATTATAAAAGGGCCATTTACAGGCTGATCTCTCTCATTAATATGCTGGCAGAAATTTTTGACAAAGCCAAACCCTCAACAAAAGCAAATCAACCTCTGTGACATATAAAAAGGATAACACATCATAAACAAGAAGGTTTATTTCAGGAATGTGTGGTTTTTTTCCAGCTTTAGTGAGATTTAATTGACACATAATATTGTATAAGTTTAAGGTGTACAATGTGGCAATATATATATTGGGAAATGACTACAACAATGATTCCCACATTCATCAGCTCATGTAGAAACCATTTTGTGTGTGTGATTAGAACTATTAAGATCTACTCTCTTAGCAACTTTCAAGTTTACAAGACAGTATTGATAACTATAGTCCGCATGCTGTACATTAGGTCTTTGGAACTCATTCATCTTATAACTGGAAGTTTGCACCCTTTACTCATTTCTCCTACTCCCTTGTTCTTGGCAACCATCAATCTACTCACTGTGTCCAATTTCTTCTAATATTCCTCACATAATTGAGATTATACAGTATTTACCTTCCTCTGTCTGATTTATTTCCCTCTGTGCAATGTCCTAAAGTTTTATCTGTATTCTGTCAAGAGACACTTAGGTTGTTTCTGTGTCTTGGCTATTTTAATTAATGATACCACGAACAAATGTCCTTTGAATAGATATCCAGCAGTGGGAGTGGTGGATCATATCATAGTTCTGTCTTCAATTTTTTTTTTTTTAGGAAACTCTGTACTGTTTTTTTGTCATCATGGCTATACCTATTTACATTCCCAGCAACAGTCCACAAGGGTTCCCTTTTCTCAAAATCCTCTCCTATACTTGTTATCTTGTCTTTTTAGTAATAGCCATATAGCCATTTTAACAGGTGTGAAGTGATATCACATGGTGGTTTTGATTTGCATTTCCCTGATGGCTAGTGATGTTGAGCACCTTTTCATATAACTGCTGGCCATTTGTATGTATCCTTTGGAAAAATATCTATTCAAGTCTTCTGTCCATTTTTAAATCAGATTGCTTGGATTTTGTGCTATTGAGTTGTATGAGTTCTTTATATATTTTGGATATCACCCCTTTTTTCAGATAGATGGTTTGCAAATATTTTCTTCTGTTTTGTATACTGCCTTTTAACTTAGTGGAATCACCTGTTGTAGAGTCAGGGTTCAGGTGGTGTTTCCTGGCAGTGTAGTACCACTGGTTGGATTCTGCAGTTGGGCAAGGCTGTGGACTGTGCTCCTCAGTTGCTCCTGGTTGAGTAGGGGGAACCGTATGGTACTACTGGACTCTGCACTCATTGTTCTGCTTTTGAGTGAGGTTGTAGCCTACACTTTCTGATCAGACAGGGCCTCCAACTATACCCCATACTTGGGTAGGATGGAGATAGTGCTTAACCGTTGGGTAGAATCACTGTCCCAACTTCCTGGTAAGGGGAGCCATGCACTATGCTCTGTGATTAGCTGGCATCACAGACTGGGCTCTCCAGCTGGAAAGGCTGCAGGCTGTGTTCAACAATTGGGAAGGATTGTATGCTGGGTTCCACTGCTGAGCAGGGTTGTAAGCTGGGCTACATAGTTAAGTGGCACCTAGGTTGGGCTCTAAGTGTCTGCTCAGGGTCACTGTTCAGGTTCCTGGTTATGTGGGTCCAGAGGTTACGCTCAACAGTTGAGTTGGAATGGTAGTTTGACTCTTTGCCAGGCAAGCCATAGACATGCTCTGTGGCTTTTGGGTATCTGTGGCCTTGCTTCCTAGAGGGGTGTGATTAGAGGCTATACTGAGCAATTGAGTGGGATTGTGAGTTTACTTCCTGCCTAGATGGTACCACAGAGTGGGCTACAAGGCCAGTATGGCCCACTGGTTGGAAGTCCAAATCAGGCAGAACTGTCGTCCAAACTCCCTGGTCAAACAAGGCTACCCACTTGGTTCTGTAGAAGGGCAGAGCTGTTGGCTGAGATCTCTGCTCAACAGTGCTGCTGCAGGATGAATGCACTGCTGCAGGATGAATGCACTCAGCCAAGATCTGAGCACTGCTTGCTCTAAGCTCCACCTCCTTTCATCTCTATCTGATCCCCTGGTAGAGCTCTGCAAGTTCTCTGAGAGATCTTCATGAGATGAGACGATAGTGAGCCTCATGCTGGGGAAGCTGATGTTCACCTTGGGTTCTCTTCCTCACTGGAGGAACAATAATGGTGTTACAGTGTCACACTCCACTGGCTTAGAGGAGAGGCGATGTGATCAAGATGAAAAGCACTCCTTTTACCCTTCTAGTTCAATCCTTCTTGATGTCTATTGTCCAGGAGAGTGCTTCAGCCTCACTTGTGGTTTCTGGGATTTTCTTTTCTTTTTTCTTTTTTTTTTTTGAATATTTTATTTATTTGTTTGACAGAAAGAGAGAGCGCACAAGTAAGCAGAGCAGCAGGCAGAGGGAGAAGCAGGCTCTCCACTGAACAGGGATCCCTATGTGGGGCTCAATCCCAGAACCCTGGGATCATGACTTGAGCTAAAGGCAGACACTTAACCAACTCAGCTATCCAGGCGCCCCAGTGGTTTCTGGGATTTTCACAATGGTTTCTTGTCTATGAAGAGCTGCCAGCTGGTCTTGTGAGAGGGACTGAAGCTGGAAATAAACTATGTCACCATCTTAATGACATCCATTCTTGAGGAATGCATGCTGAATTTAGCATTTAAATATTAATTAGTGTGAATGAACAAATTAACAGGATGAAGGAGAAAAAAACGTGATTATCTCATAAGACACAGAATGAGATTTTAATACAAATCAGTATTTGCTTAAAAAATGCTTAGCAAATTAGATATAATATGGAATGTCCTTAATTTAATAAAGAATGTCTACAAAAATCCTATGTCAGGGGTGCCTGGGTGGCTCAGTTGGTTGAGTCCAACTCTTGATTTTGGCTCAGGTCATGGTCTCAGGGTTGTGGAATCAAGCCCCACATCAGCAGGGAGTGAATTTCTTCTGCTTAAATTTCTCTCTCTGCACACCTGCCCCACTGGTCACAATATCTCTCTCTCTTTTCACCTCTCAAATAAATAAATAAACCTTTAAAAAAATCCTGTTTCAAATATTATACCAAATAATAAAATATTGACCTTGCCCATGAGTCTGGGAGGAATCAAGAATGTTTGTTATCAATACTTCTTCATAATATCTTATCAAGTGCAATATATAAAGAAAAAACTGAGGTGTAAGGAAGAAAAGTGGCCATTATTTTCAGATAATATTATTGTATGCATAGAAAAATCAAATTAGATGAAATGGAAACATATATCATGGCTATATGTATTTACATTTATAAATATTATAAAGAGGGCAATTGCTCACAAATTGCTATAGTTTAATACAATGCTATTCTAATTTCCAGCAAATTTTCCATGTATTTTTTGTGTGCAAATTGATCAGGGGATACTATAATTTATATGGAGATGAGGGATTTAAAATGGCTAAGAGCACCTTGAAGAAAAATGAAGCTGGATAATTTATATCATCAGATTTCACAAATTATTACAAATGTACAATATTTAAGATATTGTGGTATTGGTGAAAAGATAGACAAACAGATAAAACTATATGAAATTCAGAAACAAGTATGCACATTTAGAACCTTACAAATGATGACAGAATTGATGCTCTGATATAGGGAAAAAGAATGTTCTTTGAATAAGTTGGTCAGAATCAATTGAATATCCTCATAAAAAAATAAAAGAGTCTAACCCCTACCTCACATCATATGCATGAATATACCTCAGACAGAATATAAATTACATGTGGTTAAGAGGGTTAATATTTCTATGTGTTAACATTGTACACACATATAAATTTTTTTTTAATTTACTTGATAGATGAAGATCATAAGTAGGCAGAGAAGCGGGCAGAGAGAGAGAAGGAAGCAAACTACCCGCTGAGCAGAGAGCCCGATGCGGGGCTCGATCCCAGGACCCTGAGATCATGACCTGAGCCGAAGGCAGAGGCTTAACCCACTGAGCCACCCAGGTGCCCCCACACATATAGATTTTTTTTAAATGAATATAGAATAAAAAGAAAACCTACTAAATAAATTTAGAAAGGTACTAAAAGAATAAACAGGTTTTATATAATGAGGTGTTTAGGTTCATTAACCTGGCTGCATAGGCAATATTTGAATATCAGAAATTCTTACATTTAGTCATGTATAGGGCAAATAATCATTTTTTTATTAAGTCTTTGCTTGAAATAACATATGCAAAGATTAAGAAACATCCACAGATTTTTTAATGCTGACTTATAGTTATGGAATTGTGTATAAAATTTCTAAATTTCTAGTATTCATCTTCTACTACACATGAAAAAGTCCACAAAGTGAATCATTTTAACATCATTTCTTTAATATATTTTGACTTTCTTTGGGAAAAATGGTTGAGTTAAAGAAAAATTTAGATGGAGTTTTTCCCCTATCTTGAGTCTTTTCTAAAAGCAACATAAAATGATAACAATAAAAATATTTATCCTAAAATCTGGTTTCCTATTACTTATTTTTTTAAAGATTTTTTTTTTTTAATTTGAGAGAGAGAGTAAGAGTATGGGAGGAGGGGCAGAATGAGCAGGAGATGCAGACTCCCCACTGAGCAAGGAGCTCAACACAGAGCTCCATCCCAGGACCCCTAAATCCTGACCTGAGCCAAAGGCAGATGTTTAACAGACTGAGCCACCCAGGTGTCCCACTTTGAACTTATACTTAACATCAGTCCTTTTTTTAATTCTGTGATTTTTTTCTTAAATATGGCTTTATAATCTCTTACATATTTCAATTTAGCAAAAAGTGTGACTTATTACTCTTGCATTGAGGCTTTTTAATGTATTTTGTTGCTGTTCTTTCAAAGGAAAACATTCCTTTGTGTATTCCTCTAACAAACAGGTGGTGTGGCTTTTCCAATGTCAAAGTGACAGTCTTCCAATCACAATCATTTCCCAAATAGTATTCAGTGGAAAAATAACATCTGTAGATTAACTCAAACCATCTTGATAAAATGAAGCAGGTGCTCATATTAGCATTCCTAAAGCTAGAGAAATCCATCTGCAGAAACTTGATTTACAGTAATTTTAACCTGATTTATTCTTCATTATAAGTAAGTGCGCTACCCAAGAGATATGTGAATCATAGTACTTAGTGAGATAAACATATTTAGAAGATTACGATCTTGCAGAAAATCTGTTGTTACTCTCCTTGAACAAGAGTTTTTAGAAATCATTTGCTCTTCTGCTTTAACTGTAATGATATATATTACAAAAACTAATAATTTTTCTTTCCATAGATAAAAAAGATAATACAATTCTATAACCAAGTAATTTTTATGATACAAAAAATGCTTTTTTCCTTGTGATGAAAAATTTTAGGATCTACTCTTAGTAACTTTCAAATATAGCACACAGCAGTGTCAAATGTAGCCATCATATTTTACATTATATCACCAATATAAACATATATATGTATATTAAAACAATATTGGAAATAATTTAGCAGGTTGTCAATAAAAGATTAAACAATTACTATTCTTTGAGAGAATGAAATATTATGCAATTGATAAAGGGGCATTCAACCTGCATGCATAATAATTATGGATTGATGACCATAGTATGTTATTGATTTTTTTTTTTAAAGATTTTATTTATTTATTTGATAGACAGAAATCACAAGTAGGCAGAGAGGCAGAGAGAGAGGAGGAAGCAGGCTGTCCGCAGAGCAGAGAGCCCGATGCGGGGCTCGATCCCACGACCCCAGGATCATGACCTGAGCCGAAGGCAGCGGCTTTAACCCACTGAGCCACCCAGGTGCCCCATGTTATTGATTTTTAAAAATAGCAAATACCAGAACAGTATGGATAACTGAAAAGAATGCACACATAGACTTGGAAAACTACCCTGAAGTGCACATATCCAAATGTCCATCTGTATTAATTTCTTAGAGGTAGGAGTGTCTTTCATCTCTCACTTTATATACCTTTTTATATTTGAATATTTTCTTATTGATTTTATATTATATTTTACTATTTGAATATGTGAAATATTTTTTAAGGGGGCTGATTATTTTTTAAATTTCTATATAAATTGAATTTAATTAACATATACTGTTTTATTAGTTTCAGAGGTAGAATTTCGTGATTCATCAGTTGTATATAACACCCAGTGTCACCCTCCTTAATGTTCATAATCCAATTATCCCATCCCCTCACCCAGCTCCCCTCCAGCAATCCTGAGGTTTTTTTTCCCTATGGTTAAAAGTCTCTTATGGTTTGCCTTCCTCTCCCCTTTTCATCTTATTTTATTTTTCCTTCCTATTCCCCATATTTACCTGTTTTGTTTCTTAAATTCCACATATGACTGAAATCATATGGTATTTGCCTTTCTCTGACTGACTTCGCCTAGTGTTAGACTCTCTAGTTCTATCCATGTCATTGCAAATGGCAAGATTTCTTTTTTTTTTTTTTGATAGCTGAGTAATATTCCATTGTGTACATACCACCTCTTCTTTATCCATTCATCTGTCGATGGACATCTGGACTCTTTCCATAGTTTGGCTCTTGTGGACATTGCTGTTATAAAAATTGGGGTGCAGCTTCCCCTTTAGGTCCCTACATTTGTATCTTTGGGGTAAATAGCCAGTAGTGCAATTGCTGGGTCATAGGGTAGTTCTATTTTCAACTTTTTCAGGAATCTCCATACTGTTTTCTAGAGTGGTTGCACCACATTGCATTCCCACCAGCTGTGTAAGAGGGTTCCCCTTTCTGCATCCTTGCCAATATCTGTTGTTTCCTGGGTTGTTAATTTTAGCCACTCTGACTGGTGTGAAGTCTTATCTCATTGTGGTTTTGACTTGTATAGGAGGGAACTGATTCTTAATGATTAATGAACTCTTCTTTAATAGGATGTATTCTTCCTTGATAGTAATCATGAATTAACACAGGAAAATGATTGCCCATGTGCTAGGGATAGTCCTCCTAACTATTATAACCCACATACAGAACTGATGATTTTACATGGAATATTTAATTTTGATCATGTATGAAAATCTCTAAGACTCATTGAGACTATATAAAACTTAAATATGTAGAAAATATAATTTCATCTGTATCTAGTATGAATGTTATCAATTAAACATAACAACTGATTAAAATACATTGACACCCTGACTGTGAATTCTTTGGCATGAGATACATAATATACCTCTATCATGTCCAACTAACCAATGGAAATTTATTGGTTGCCAAGTTATTTATAGAACAGAGGTAACAAGTTAGAATAGTAGTGGTATTGAAATATTCTGGCCTCTGGGGCTCTTGGGTGGTGAAGTCAGGTGGGCATCCAAATCTTGATTTTGGCTCAGGTCATGATCTCAGGGTCTTGAGATTGAGCCCTGGCTGGGCTCTGAGCTCAGCGCTGTCTGCTTGAAATTCTCTCCCTCTCCCTCTGCCTCTCTGCCTGCTTGCACATGTGCTCTCTAACTCTCTGTTTCTTTCTTAAATAAATAAACACAAGCTTAAAAAAATAGAAAGAAATATTCTGGCTTCTGATGAGCTGTTTAGATGGAACTATATCTACATCAGTACACTTCTTAGAACATGCAGAATGTGGATTTCTCCTAAGAATGTCATGATAATAAGTTGACCTTGCTCTCTCCTGGATAGTTTTTCTCTTTATTTGTTTCAAGCTACTTTTTATAGACCTGTAACAAGTAAAGCATCATATCCATACAATAAATAAATCTCATCAGAGATTGCCTTAGGAACATAAGGAGATTCAAAATCTGATAAAAATCATATTGTTTGTTATGCCTTGCCCTTTGCATCCCATCCTACACCACCTCCAATACTCACTGGCCTCCAAAAATGTTAGGAAAATCAAGTTACATAAGTAACATGGATGTTGAACTAAAAAGAAAATAAGGGATTTTAAAGATGGCAGAAAAAGATATGGTGTAAATTGGGAAGAGTGATTCCATTTAATATAGGTATTTTGGAGCCTTTCAGGCAAATATATGTATATGTCCCTAAGCTCTTTTCTAGACATACAGATCTAGAAGATAATGTACACAATTATCTTTACAAGTCCTGGATAAACCACTAGATGACTGATTTCTGCCACACTGCAGATAATCTCTACTTGGTTCATCTTTGAAAAGGATCATGTTTGAACTCCAACCAATTAAATATTTAGCCACAACATTGCAACCCTGGGCTAAATCCACAGGCCCTCTCTTTACTCTGTAGGCCTGACACATTAAGCTAGATGAGTTTTCATTTTCTGGTTAACTTCCTACATCACTTTTTTCTAGAATATGACTTTCCCACACTTTCTTCTCTCATCCTCATGTAAAGTTGAGTATAAAGTATGGTATAATCTTTTCCAATAGTTCCAATTTCTGACTGCTGATTTTCATTATTTATTTTTTTAACTACTATTCATCATAGGTAAACAGATCAGGACAAGGAAGGTAGGTACAACAAAAATAAGAAATAGGAGAAAACAGGTCTCAGACACTGAGACAAGAAGTTAGTGCAAGCGACTTATTAAGAAAATGCTCTCAGGAGAAATCCTCAAGGGAATGGAAAAGGAAAGAAAGAAAAGTGGAGGAAATAAAAAAAGGGTGTAATTTCACACAAAATCTCACCTTTAGTCTGATTGCACAGGAAATTCTGTAATGAAACTTAAGCCTCCACGTTTGCCTTGATTGGAGGCAAGATCCTTATGCTTTCAATCTACTGTACCCATTGACTATTCTCTAAGACCACCCTGTGGGAACACTGAAAAATCTTCCCAGGCCCTTCTAGCTCTCTGAACAGGACAGGCAAAATGATCCCTTAGCTCCAGGGCAGGGCTATGAAGAGTGTCACCGGTGTAGGCTATTGAAAGCTATGCACACGGAAGCTGCAAGATGGGCTTACTGAAAGGATCAAAGGAATCCCAAGGGATGTGGCCACGTCACAGAGTTTGCTATATAGTCTTTATTAAAATAGAGTTGGGTGTTATATGTAACTAATGGATTATTGAACACTATATCAAAAATTAATGAGGTACTACACAGTGGCTAACTGAACACAATTATATATATATAAATGTATATATATAAACATATTTTATATGTGTATTTAAATATAAATGTATTTAGATATATATTTATACATATACAGTATATATTTTATATGTATATATACATTATATGTGTATGTGTGTGTTAGTGTGTATATATACACATTTATATACCCAACTACACATATATATATGTATAGTTGGGTTTGACTTGCCCTTGTGAAACTTCCTTTTTTGATTGCCATCTTATTTCTCCATGATAATTTGCTATGTTTCCTTTACCTTCCTTCAAATTGTTCCTCTGAGGTGAAAGTCTTTTAAAATATGTTCCTCAAGTCTCTCTTTTCTCCTAAATAACAAGAAAAAGTGTTTTCAGAAAGGCAAGATGAATATGAGAGAAAGACCTAATTATCAAGGTCTCTAGGCAATTGGAGGCTACCCTCTTCAGTGCTGAGAAGGGGTCACTTCTGCTAGCCTGGACTGTTTAAGAAATCTGGGGTCCAGTGTTTCTAAGTACTTCCATCCCAGCAAGCCCTATACAGGTTTTGGGGGCTCACACATTTTCCATCAGGACTCAGACTTTATCAAAAGAGACCTGCTAATTCTGTTTTACATTTAATGTATGATAGGAGATTTCTGACTACACGTCAATGAATTTATTTTTCAGAGTACAGTTTAAATGTAAGTCACAAATATAACAAGTGGGTAGAAATATTTTTTTAAAAGACTTTATTTATTTATTTGAGAGAGAGAGGAAGAGCACAAGAGGGGAGACAGTTCAAGGGAGAAGCAGACTCCCCATGGGCCTGGGAGCCCAATGCAGGACTTGATCCCAGGACTCCAGGATCTGACCTGAGCTGAAGGCAGTCACTTAACCAAATGAGCCACCCAGGAACCCTAGAAATATTCTTAAGAGTAAAATTTATAGGGGTGCCTGGGTGGCTCAGTTGGTTAAGCATCTATCTTTAGCTCAGGTCATGATTCCCAGGCTCTTGGGATCCACCCCTGCATTGGATTCCCTGCTCAGTTATAAGATGGCTTCTCCCTCTCCCTCTGCATGCTGCTCCCTCTGCTTATGCTTTCTCCCTCTCTCTCTGTGCCAAATACATACATACATACTTTAAAAAAAAAAAGAGTAAAATTTATATATATCAAGACCTAGATCAAGGTCATTTTACATGATATACTTCTTATCTGTGTTTTAATGTTAAGTACTGGTGCTTTTAGTTTGAGAGTTGATGAAGAATTTAACCTTAATCTATGGATGATTTAATATTAGTGGCCTTTTGACTGCCCCTCCTCTCCCAATTTGCTTTCCTAACTTGCTCTAGAACGCGTCCTTGTTGCTTCTGTCTTAATTATTTTGCTTTATCTTTCACTATTTTATATTTAGTTTCCTACAGAAAAAAATAAGTTTATTTCTTACATTATATTTATTTTATATTTCTTTTTAAGAAAAAAAAACTTAAAGAAAAAAAAGATATGTGTACTTCACATATAATATAGACTTGTTTCCCAACAGGAATAAATGTTTATATGCTGAGCATGGGTTATTTCTTGTTTATAGCTCTTCTGTTGTATTTCAGTGGAAAGTCTGGATCCAGCTTTGTTGTTAAGTCTGCAGTCCACTTCTTGTAATCATTATGTTAGAGTATATTGAGCTTCTTGCTTTTGTGATTTTACCAGTTCAGGAAATGTAACTGGACTCCCTTGCTGAATGTGTTTGTATTTTAAAGAAGATGTACTTTCTTGTAATATTTTATAACCTATCTTTTTGAACACAACATTTTTAACAATTAAAATTACTTCATCTACTAATCTTCTTTTCAATGTTTGTAAAATTTCTTTTGAAAAGTTCTGGGCAAGATTTCATTATGGCAGTGCCAAATAGGGATCAGAGGTCTTCAATATGGAGTTGAGAAAATGAGATGGGAAGGAAAATCCAGAGATAGCACGAAGTACATAAAGACCTGAGGGTCAGAACTTAAATATATTGGTTCCCAGAGCACTGAAGGATGTAAGTGGTGTAGATAAGATTTATGTGGTTCTGGAGGTAGTTATTTACTCCTTGACTAAACACACCTTTCAGAAGAACCAATTCCCATGAAAATAAGAGGAAGAAAATAAAATTCTACAAAGGGAAGCTATTAATACTTAACATCTGTCCGTTTTCTTAAGACTTTTGTTTTTCTTAATAGATTTACACATATAGTAAAATGCTTAATACTGACTCACTATTTTAAAGTAAATTAAGTAAAATCACAAGAGATATTAATGGCACCCAAACAGCCAGACCATTCTTTAAATAAATATATTAAGTTTTATGCTCATATATTATTCCACATTGTCATCTGAAAAACTAAATGTTTGATATGTAAGAATATTTACAGAAAACTCTTCTAGCATGGCAAAAAACATAAATTTAGCTTCTATAAATTAAAGGAAATCCAAGATTTCATAGTTAAGTGACAGCAGATTTCTGTATTTAAGACTTCTGACCAACAGATTAAAGGGCAGAAATTAATGTTGGATGCAAGGAAGAAGTGAAAGTGATACCTTTACATTCAAATAAAATGTTTTGTGCTTAAAATATTGAGGTGGGGGCAGCTGTGTGGCTCAGCCGGTTAAGCATCTGCCTTTGGCTCAGGTCATGATCCTGGGGTCCTTGGATCAAGTCCTACATCGGGCTCCCTGCTGAGCAGGGAACTTCTTTCTTTCCCTCTGCTGCTCTCTCTATCAAATAAACAGAAAATCTAAAAAAAAAAAATACTGAGGTGGGAGACATTAACAATATAAAGCTAGAAGAAAGATTCTGGTTTTATGCTCTGGGACAGCGACTGGAAACCTATGGGTTTTGGCCAAAACTGACTTGGCATTCATTTTTATAATCTTGGAACGCTGTCTATTAATTCTTATGAATTGTCTCTGGCTATTTTCTTTCTCTATGGATTTTATTTATGAGAGAGAGAGGGCACAAGCATGGGGGTAGGAGCAGAGGAAGAGGGACAAGCAGACTTTGCAATGAGTGCAGAGCCAACTTGGGGCACGATCTCACAACACTAAAAGCTGACCTGAGCCAAAATCAAGAGTCCAATGATTAACCTGACTGAGCCACCAGGCGTCCCTGTCTATGGCTGTTTTTGTGCTAGAATCATTTGACCTGCAAAACCTACAATATTTACTATGTGGTATGTCTTTAGAAAAAGTTTGATAACCCCTTTTAGGTGGTAATACTTTTAATATATTAATGGTACAATAATGGTATACATTAATGGTCAAAGGCAAGGCAAAATGTATAAGCATTATTGTTTTTAAGAACACTAGACTGCAAATGTTCTTTAATTCTCAACTTTGTAAAGTCAAAGATTGTGATTTATAGCCCTGGAGAGATTCAGAAAAAAGATTTTATAAATCAGTGTTTCTCAAAGTCTGTTATGTACACATACTTTAGGAATTCATTCAACTTCAGTTGCTTAAACAAATGCAATTTTATTTTTTTTCTTGTATTATAGTAAGTCTCCAAATATTTCTTAAAAGAAGTTGGTGATACAACTCTGAGATGTCTGCACTGACTTTTGGTGATTTTATTGGCCTTTTACTCTTATTTTTACTTCATAGCTTATAGGTAGCCTCTAATGCTCCAGATGTTATGTCTTCTTTCCATGATGGGAGAACTTATATTAAGACTGATGGAATCAGTTATAGCAAATTTCTGAACAAGGGTTGATAGTTATACATGTCTCAAATAGTCTCTATTATCCATAAGGAATTCTAGAAATTTGAGAATTTATTTTTCTTAAGTGTGACAAAATATGCATAACATAAAATTTACCATTTTAAGCATTTTTAAATATATTTTTTTAAAGATTTTATTTATTTATTTGACAGACAGAGATCACAAACAGGCAGAGAGAGACGAGGAAGCAGGCTCCCTGCCGAGTAGAGAGCCCAATGGAGGGCTCGACCCCGAGACCCTGGGATCATGACCTGAGCTGAACGTAGAGGCTTTAACCCACTGAGCCACCCAGGCACCCCAGTTTTGAGCATTTTTAAGTGTAGAGTTCAATGGCACAAAATACATTCATTGTTATACAACCATCACCACCATCCATCTTCTATTTTTAGAAGTCTACCTTTTGCACAGTCCTTAAATCTTTTTTATTTAGCTTATTTAAAGCCCTTGTGAAATTTAAGGGAATACCATTCAGTTAATTCAGTCTGGGGCAACTTCTTTTAACAAACACACACCTCCCCCCCTCATTTATTCAATTTTTCTTTTGTGTCAACAGACTTTCTAAATGAGCTGTCTACATATCTTGCATCTTTCTTGCTAAGTTTATTTCTATGTAGCTAGTATATTTTGTGCCACTTATAAATAGAATTTTTCCATTGTGTGGTTTCCACTGTGTGGATTTCGTTATTGTTAGTTTATAGCAGTGCCACTCAACACTGGGCCAAAGAGTGATACAAGTTGGAGAAATATATACTTGTATATGAGAAAATAAGAAGTTTGTCACAGAATATAAATTAACTGAGGACAGTGTATAGTTCATCTGACTTTATTAAGAAAGCCCTGATAAAAGAAGCAGTGCAGTGATTTATATTTTATATTTTGGAGGGAACAATGTCTTGTCACAAGACAGTAACAAACAAGTTGCAGATGGATTGTTTTGAGCACTGGGCTACATAAAAACTATTAATTTATTTTAATTTGTTTTATAGCAAATATTCTTGCTGAATTCTTTTAAAAACAGTTTGGATGGATTTTCTTTAAAACCCTATTGCAGTTCTGTGGCATCTGGGTGGTACAGTGGGTTAAGTGACCAACTCTTGGTTTCAGCTCAGGTTGTGATAGAGTTGTGAGACTGAGCCCCCTCACTGGGCTCCACACTCAGCATGGAATCTGCTTAAGACTCTCTCCTCTCTCTGCCTCTCCCCCTGCTCTCTCTCTCCCTCTCTTTAAAATAAATAAATAAATCTTTTTTAAAAACCCTATTGCAATTCTAAAACAATTATATTAACCACAAATGGCTAATTTTTGTTAGTGATGAATGTTCTGTTTAATTTTCTCTTTTAGACAGTACACCTTTTGAAATAATAAAGAGATGATAACAGATCCTTGTATCAATATGGATTTTAATTAAAATGCAGTTAGTGCTTCAAGGTGGGTAATGGATTAAGACATTTTAGTTATGATATTTTGAAGTGTCATGTTAAGAAAGTATTCTACCTTTAAGTATTCAAACTCAAGAACTGTGGTAAAAACAAATAATAACAGTACGTGTTAAAGTCCTGTGCCATTTATATTTCTGACTTTGGAGAAGTTACTTAAACTCTTGGAGCTATTTCTCATCTGTAAAATTGTGTAGTGGGTTGAATGGTAGCCCCCCAAAGGGTATGACTTTAATTCCTAGAATGTGTGAATGTTACATTATTTGGACAAATGGTCACTGCAGTTAATTTAGGATCTTGGATGAGGTCATCCTGAATTATCTGGATGGGCTCTAAATTCAGTGGCAAGTGTCCTTATAAATAAAAGAAAAGAAGAAAACACAATACAGAGAAAAGGCAATGTGAAGACACAGACGATAATACAGGGAGGTAGGCCTAGCCAAGGAAGTCAATGAATGCTTGCAGCCACCATAAACTGGAAGAGGATTCTCCCCTAGAGCCTCCAAAGGGAGCATAGCCATGCCAATACCATGACTTTGGACTTCATACATAACTGTGACAGAATAAATTTCTGTTGTGTTAAGCCACCTGATTTGTGATAATTTTGTTACAGAGGATCCAAGAAACTAAAACAGATGGGGATAATAATAAGCATCTTATAGATTTGTCGAGATTATTGAAGAAAAAAATACATGGCAATCTTGGCATATGGTGGATATTCAATCATTTTAATTATTAAAATTATCTTTTTCAACCAATCATAATAATGTTTTCATTTTCTCTCTGTTCTTTGTTGTAAAAATATAAATTATAAATTTGCTGTTATAAATTTATTTTATAAAAAATATAAATTTGTTGTAAAAATAAAAATTAATTTTTCAAAACATTTCCTACTTAGAAATTACATCAAATTTGTTATCTTCTCCTTTAAGAACTAAAATAAAATTTATGTTATGCATTCCAACTTTATTTAGGACAATTATTTAGTTTTAAGTCTAGGTTAAATAGCTTAATGATCGGGGTGCCTGGGTGGCTCAGTGGGTTAAAGCCTCTGCCTTCAGCTCAGGTCATGATCTCAGGGTCCTGGGATTGAGCCCTGCATCTGGCTCTCTGCTCAGTGGGGAACCTGCTTCCTCCTCTCTCTGCCTGCCTCTCTGCCTACTTGTAATCTCTGTCTGTCAAATAAATAAATAAAATCTTTAAAAAAAAATTAGCTTAATGATCACTGCCTCTATAGCATACCTTCTATTATCTCAAATTCTTAACATTTTTCAGCTTTATTTAAGTGTATCTGTTACACAAAAAAATTGCACACATTTAATATATATGGGCTCAGACATAAGCATCGCATGATACCATTACCACAACTAAGGTATTAAACATACCCTTACCTCCAAAAACTTCCTTCTGCTCATTTATAAGTTTTTTGTTTTGTTTTTGGTAAGAAAGTTACTCTAGATTTATTCTCTTTAATATGTTGTAAAGTGCACAACACTATATTGTTAACTAAAGGTATTATGTCATATAGAAGATTTTGAGAACTTGTTCAACTTGCAATAGGGAAATTTTCTACCCATTGAAAAACAATTCCCCATTTCCTCACCTTTCCAGCCCCTGACGACCATCATTCTCTGTTTCTATGAGTCTATTTTAGGTACCTCACATAAGTAGAAATATGTAATATTTGTCTTCCTGTGACTGGCTTATTTCACTTACCATCATGACCTCCAGATTCATCCATGTTGTCACAAATGGCAGGATTTCTTCCTTTATTAATGGTGGATAATATTCCACTATATATAAATTCTACATTTTCTTTATTCATTCATCATCAATATATATTTGGGTATTTCCATATCTTGGCTATTATGAGTAATGCTGCAATGATAATGGAGGTTTAGATACATTTTGAGAGCCTGATTTCAATAATTTTGGATTATATAGTCATGATAGCTTTAATTTCAATATTTTGAGGAGCCTCCATAGTATTTCCATACTGAAGAATGGCTGTACCATTCTATGTTCCCACCAAAAGTGTATAAGGGTTCCAGTTTTTCCACATCCTTGCAAAACTTGTTATCTGCTGGTTTTTTTTAATAGTAGCCATTCAAATAGGTGTGAAGTGATATCATGATTTTGATCTTCTTTTCCCTATTGTTCAGTGATGTTCAGCGTCCTCTCATATACTTGTTGACCATTTGTATGTCTTCTTTACAGATATGTCTATTCAGTTCCTTTGCCCACTTTTTAACTGGGCCATTTTGTGTGTGTGTGACTGAATCAATTTTCCATAATGGCTCTTCTTAGTGGTGTTTTTAAGTCTTAATTTATTAAGGATGTCTTTCTGTGGTATTCTTTAATGAATGATAATTTTACAGTGAGTATGTCCTAGCTTTGCAAACTTTTTTACTCAAACTCAAAATTCTGTAGAGGTAATGCAATATTTTTTTAAAAATATTTTTGCAAAGAGTATTTGAAAGAAACCTTTGTGGGTGAATTTGATTTTTTCCCCCCAGCTGAGTCCTGTACTGTTCTATTTTTCCTAAAGAATTTAAGCTTGCTAAATGTCTTTTTAGGTTATGCTTTGAATTTCTCAAACTAAAAAATTCAAGATATTTTATTTGTTTAATTTTAATTTTTGTTTTTTTATTATAGCTCAAGACAGTTTTACTCTATAATTTATTATTATTTGTTAGTTTAAAATTGCTTTGAACGTTGCTTCTGTTTCATCTTTTCTACTCTTCGAAAGTAGTAATCACCAGAATTCTGGATTTCCACATACTGTTCTCAATACCAAGTCTCTCTGATCATTTTCACTTCTTGTCTTCTTCCACATTTTGAGGTTCCTCAAGGCTTTCATTCACTTATTTCACACGATTTTTTTTTAGCAATATCAATTCTACTTTAAATTGCATAAAGTATTTTGTAATGTCCTCTGAGGTCTAAAACTGTACTTATAATCTATTGATACTTTCTTTGTATGTCTGCTTTGTCTTCCAACTAGCTTTAATTTTAGTTAAGTGTTGTCATACTGCATACCTTGTTTTATGTGTCTGACATTTGCTTCCATTTTCTGAAAAAAATAATACTTTCATGCATTTTCTACTTTCAGACTCATACTATAGTATCTGTATAGTAGTAAGTTTGGCTTCACTAAAAGATAAGGTCTGGCCTTTGCTCTTAACTTCTGGGTGGTAATCTCTGGGACCTTGAAACATTAAACTTAATAACATATAATGTCTTTGTTTGCCTAGGGGCCTTGGATCATACTAGATAGTCTAATGATGTGAGTTAGGACAGGGCCTGGGTATACTCATAAAGTCTTAGGGCAGGGGCTGACCATCCCAGAAAGACTTACACTGTGATTTAGGGAATGGGCTTGGGATCATTTAGTGTCAGTTGACCTGGAGACAGAGATCAACCATACTGGCAATCAATCAATCAATCACTCAATTTATCTATGTGAAAGAAGCCTCAATAAAAGCTCCGGATATGAAAGCTTGGTAAACTTGCTCAATTTGTTGTGCTCTATGTGTGCAGTCACACATCAGTTTAAGGAAAGCAATGAGTTCTGACTCCACGGGGAAAGGGTGATAGCCATTCTGCATTTGATACTTCTCCTGGACTCCAGGTATATGCTTCTTTCCTTGGATCATGTTAAACTGTATCCTTTCTCTGTAATAAACTATAACCACGAGTATAACAGCTTCCATTGAATTCTATAAATTCTTCTACAGAATTACTGAAACTGAGGTTGATTTCAGGACTCATCCAAATTTGCAGTTCATATAAAAAGTGAGGACTGCCTTGGGAACTGTGCTGTCCAACTTTGTTGATGGCCCCAAATCTTCAAAGCATTTGTTCATAGGCTATGAGGTAATGTTTTCTTTATTAATCAGAGAAAATTTTAATCCATGTCTGGAATTTTCATCAGAAATAGGATAGAGGCTTCCTAAATTCCACTTTCTTTTCTACTTTAAGCTTAAAACTTGTTTCCCATTCAGTGAAATAATCATCTGAAAATATTAGGGAAATGCATTACAAACATACGTTATTTCAGCCCATTGAGTATGTGTACGTGTGTATGTGTGTGTGTGTGCGTGTGTGTGTGTTTGATTGAAACTATCATGCCATGTAGTTGATGTTGATATGTCCCTGTATATTCAGCTCACTTTGGATAAGTATCTGACTGGAGTATCAATTAGTGTAAGCACAGCTTAAATTTAGAAATCTATCCCTTCAGATCACTCACCTACAGTGATACACTGCTATGATGTGTTGCAACTCTCTGTGGCCCAGGTCAATAAACCCAGTTTCTCCAGGCAGCTATTCCTGCACTGAGAATCAAACTTGCAGGAATGTTACAGTTTCAAATACCTGAGCTTATAAACCTGGCTACAACTGTTGCTTTGAATGTAAAGATTTCCGGTGACAAAAGGGTGACAAATCGAGCTTTTGTGTTCCTGATGTTTTTATTGCCTATTCCCTACTCTAGTCCCTCCTTGGTTAGCCCCAACATCTGTTCAAGGGACAATATCTGAGAATAAGCAGAGGTATGATTAAGTAGGTAAAAGAGGACTAGATGAATGAATAGCCTAAAGGCTGAGTTTAGCATGTAAGGTGGCAAGAGTACAAAGTACAGGAGTCAAGGGACCTGTACTCCAGTCATAGATTTGTCTTCACTTTAATTTCTATCCCTGGTCAAGTTACCTAGCCTCTATAAACTAGGTTTTCCTCATTTGTAAAAGAAGCCCATCACTTCTCAGCTTTTTGGCTAAGATCAAGTGTAGTAAAAGAAGCCCAACCATGTTTATTTTCTCTAGTAAAAATAAGCTGAAATGATATACATTGCAATAGTTTGAAAAATAAGGTGAATTATAAGGTGGCAGGAGCTATTATTTCCACACATGAAAAGCATAATTTCTGAACTGGTTAGTAATATGATGAAATTACATTCTTCGAAGATGAATTTGGCACCCATGCAAGAAGAAATGAAGCAGGAATGTAACAAGTGAATTAAGATGGTGCATGAAGTGGTGACTCCAAAAAGAGAAGATGGGTGCAATCCTAGGGATATTTCAAGTAATGAATCAATGGAACATGATAACTAATTGGATGTGAAATAAAGGAGAAGAGCAGTCTAAACTAATCTCAGAGTTTCTAATTTTGCGACTCTGAAGAATGCTTGTATGATTCACAGATACAATGAATTTTGAAAAGAATATCAGAGAAGGCAAAAAAATCAAAAAGGAAAGGCAAGAAAAAGGAAAATAATAAAAGATATGGAGACATTTTCCCAACATTGTTTACATCCCAATTTAAAAAAAAATAATATTTTCCAAAGTCTAGATTTGTATTATATTCTGTAAGTCATTTTCTCTTTTCTCTATAAAGGACTGTTCAAAGCCTGTTCACTTATTTAAAATGTGAGTGCCTTATGCTTCAGGAATTAAGAAAAGATTGTAACTCTGCTTTAAAAAGCCACATTTAAAGATTTCTATCAAGCTGTTTCATTTCAGACTAAAAGTGCCTTTTTATCTAAACAGAAGATTAGATTTGCATGGGATAGACATACTTATCTCATGCTTTCCTTTCCATTTTGAAAGGGCTGAAGTAAAACACCATTTAAAAATGTGACTTGTTTTAAGAAATCATTGCACGGGGAAAAATAAAAATCTAAGGTCTTGCTAGGGATATTTCCTTTTGATTATAATTCTCATTCTCTGAATTGTTTGTTATTCTCACTTACTGTTGTGGACAGAAAAGACTGTGCTAAGAAAAGACTGTAACAGGACCTACTTAAAAGGTAATGGGGGGAAAATCAACTATTATCATAAAGTAGCTTTCATTACATGTAACCCCCATTATATTAATGGAGTAATGTTAACACATTGAATAGAGTAGTCTTCTTTTGCTGCAAATAGAATGTTTCATCTTTTGTCTTTAAAGTACTACTAATAAAGTATAATGATCTTGGAAGGTCTGAAAATTAATGTACAAAAATGTTGGAAAGCTTGTTTCCCCATTAAATGTATTAGTGATAAACATGGTATTTTTCTTAGTGTTCTTAAAATGATCTAGCCTCATTATATCTCAAATGGTGCTTCCAATGTCAATAGCACCTGAGCCTTAGCTTTTCACAGTAAAAGAGTGAGAAAACAAAGTCCACAGAAATTTTTCTACTATGTTTTGTTATTGCACTGTAAAACTTAACTTATTAAAGTAGCCAGTAAGTAACAGTCATGACTGATTCCTATTTACCTTTATCAGCCTATATAGTATACACACACTCTCTTTCTCTTTTCTGCACAAAAGACAAACACATATACACACCCTGATAAAACTCCACCTGAAACATGGAATTTGACATAGCTGTCTTCTTCCTCTACTTCCTTGTAAAAGATTCTCAGTTCTTAGAGCTTGTAGTTCTTAGAATGTAGTGTCTCCCTTTCTTTTTACCTATCCTAGTACTCAGCTGTATCCTTTATAAGCCTGCTTTATCCTTTCATCCTTGTTGGAGAATACCATGCTTTTCCTAAGTTAAGTTCTTTCTTTCTGTGCACTCTCTCCTTCTCTGATCTCATCCACTCCCTCATCTTTAGATGGAAACAAGGCCTATAACTGGAACTTCTGTCCTGATATTATGTCTTGTATTTCCAGTTACTTCATAAACATTTCAAACTGGACTTGACAAGTTCCCCTGAGACCTGCTTTTATTTACAAATAATCTCTCTATTAATAGCACTAATATGTATTCTTTTCAAAAGACTTTCTTAATTCCTTGCTGTCTCCCCACACTGAATTAGTCCAATCAAAATAAATTTTTTTCCATATTGCTAATTTTTTCCATTTCTATCTTTCCTGTCTTCAACTCTGTCCTTCTTTAGGCTCTCATTATTGGTTTTGGATATTTATTCACCCAACAAACATAATTTGTTTATGGCTCTGTAGGAAACAGAAAGATAAATAAATTGTGAACTTTATCAACACAGTAATCTAGAAGGATGGACACGATATGTCAAAGTGATAGTAAAGGACAATATTGTTTACATCCTAAATTAAGGAAGACTGACATGACAGAGTGGGTGACTGGAGATTTCACCAAAAAGATAGTTTTTGAGCAAGAATGGTGGGTAAATTGAGGCCACAGCCATTCTAGGTGAAAGCAACTAATAATCCAAGGTGGAAAAAAAGAAAGTCCAATCTGGATGGGGCATAACAGATGTGTATGACTGCAATGACAAAATGGATGGGAGCCTCGGTGCAGAGCTCTCTGCGATGGCCAAATACACTAGGAGTTGGTTCTGTGGAAGTCAAGAGCCTTGGATGTGGCAGATATATGCAAATTTGGAGTCAGATGATTTATCTTCATGGCTTGATTCTACCATATTCTGTAAAAATGACTTGGACTAAGATATTTCTGTATTTTATTATAACTCTTTTCTCCTTTCAAAGTAAAAATAACCATATTAGTCTTGCTTAAGTCACAGGGCTAACTGAATATTTGAAAGGGAAGTATTTTAAAAATTTTGAAATGCCATGGATATATCCTGCATGATGATTTTGATGCTCTTGAGTGAGGCTATTTGAGCATAGGGGTATTAGCTTTGACAGATGCTCCTTAAAACTGGTATAATCTTTGTCCTGATAAAAGATAAAAAACTATGTTCCTTATTTTTTCTTTTCTTGTAATATGGTCTGATTTAGTGAGCATTTTCCCCCAACTATATTCTATACATGTCTGGTCAATGAATGAATTTGGAGGCTATGAAAATGAGTACTATAAGCAATTCTGTAACTGGCCTTCCTCTATACGAACCAAAATATTTAAAATATATTATTTAAGGAAACATTATGTTATATTCTATACTGGATGTTTTAAAAATATGCTGGATGTTTTAAAAATATACAATGCATGCACATGATTCTTTTTTTTTTAAGATTTTATTTATTTATTTGACAAAGAGAGATCACAAGTAGGCAGAGAGGCAAGCAGAGAGGAAGGGAAGCAAGCTCCCTGCTGAGCAGAGAGTCCTATGTGGGGCTTGCTTGATCCCAGGACCCTGAGATCATGACCTGCACCGAAGGCAGAGGCTTTAACCCACTGAGCTACCCAGGTGCCCCAATTCTTTAAACATAAAACTATATCAATAAAAACCTTGTTTTTCTCCTGTCCACAAAAATGTTCCTTTCCTCTGCCCCAATATTTAACCATTTCTAAAAATCTTTCTGTGTATCATATCACTTTATTTATGAAGTTGTCAGTGAATATGAATATATGTTCCTAACTTCTTTTTTATTTATATAAAAAAATTACACACTATATATTGTTTTGCTCCTTGTTTTTTTCACTTAATGATATGTCGTAGAGATATTTACTTATCAGTACATATAGAAAGTTCTCATGATAATAGTTCCATGGCATTCAATTCTGACCATTTTCTATTGTTTATTTAAATAGTCACAAACAGGGGAACCTGGGTGGCTCAGTGGGTTAAAGCCTCTGCCTTCGGCTCAGGTCATGATCCCAGGGTCCTGATATCAGGGCCCTGGGATCTAGTCCCGCATCAGGCTCTCTGCTCAGCAGGGAGCCTGCTTCCTCCTTTCTCTCTGCCTGCCTCTCTGCCTACATGTGATCTCTGTCTGTCAAATAAATAAATAAAATCTTTAAAAAAAAAGTCACAAACAGAGGGACATTTGAGTTTTCTACCTTTTTGCTATTATAAGCAATGCTGCATGGAGTAACTTGTTCATTCACTTTACAAATAAGCTGGTTTATTCATATATAATAGGTACATTCTTTTGTAATATTGCTATCTGTTATATAATTGTTCTTATGGAGTTGTACCATTTATCATTCCTTCCAGCAATGTGGGAGAGTAGTTGTTTCCCTACAGCCACTGCCACAGTATGTGCTGTTAATTTTAGATTTTTGCGCATTCCACAGATAGGAAATTAGAAGTCTATATAGGTTTTCATTTGCATTTCTTTTTAAAATTAGGATCAACAACTTTATATTCAATTAGGATCAACAACTTTATATTCATTTAAGGACCATTTGTAGTTCTTTATTATGAAACTTCAATTCATTTCATATAATTTTTTTGTTTAGTTGTAGTATTTTCTTTTTTTTATTTCCATGAATTTATATATTAGAAAGATTATCCCTATTTTTCTACAACAGATATTACCACTTTTTTTTGTTTTGTTTTTTGTCTTTGCTCTTTTTCTTTTTTTTTTTTTTGTCAAAGAGGTTTTTTAATGTAATTATAATTACCCATCTTTTCTTTTACGGAATCTGGATTTTTGAGCCCCAACTCTAAGTTTATAAAGGCATTTTACCATGTTTTCTCCTATTCCTTAATAGTTTCAGGTTTTACATTTAATTTTTATTCTATTTTTAGTTAACTGTATTAGTTATAGATGGAATATTATTTTTCTCTAAATGACTCATTTCCAAATACCATCTACTTAAAAAAAAAGAAAACAACAAAGAAAAGAAAGAAAAATCTTAACTGTACTTATTACAATGCTGCCTTTCTCATACAGAATTCCCACTTTGTGTCCACTGCTGGACTTTTCAAATTATTCCAGTGGCTTATCTTTTTATATATTAGTTGCACACTGCTTCAAGTAAACCGAAAATTTTCAAATAATGGTTATCTACCTAAATGTAATTTTATGTACCGTTACAACACTGTAGTTTTTATTTCCAACTAAAAGGGGGGCTATTTTTATTATATCTGTGAGAAATTTGTCCCTAACCTTTGCAGCAGATGTAAAATCCTGCCTTCTCTGTCACTCTGATCCCCACTGTCCCCAGTCTCCCCATACACACTTTCTATTTTGATTGAATTTCAGTAGCTTGCTCAGATTCAGACACCTTTTATGGTTGAGCCTTTGGCAAGAATGACAAGCTTTTATATAATACTAGATTTGTTTTGCTGAGCCTGTCATCTGGCAATGGGACATTTAATGGTTGAATGATAGAGAATCAGAATACTACTTACAAGGCAGGCATAATTTTGAAGGCTGCCATCTATCTATGAGTTAAAGAAGTCAACAGAAATAGCTTAAGAAAAGTGGAATTTCTTTGCAATAATTTGAAAACAAAAGAAATGTCTTATTCTTTAAAAACAAGTATTATAATAACAATTGGCTCAACTTCTTTTTCTCATTTTATGTTTTATCTCACTCTAAAAATTAGAAGACTGTATTTTTATATCAATTACATCATTACTACCATTAATTAAGCCATCTGCAGTAATTCTGTGATTTAAGTTCAAATGAACAACTCCAGTCTTTTTTAATATGAAAAAGTTAAATTTTCCTCTCTCTTATCAAGTAACACATGTTGGTGAAGTTACAGTTCAATGCGATGTCATAGATGAATTCGGGGAACAGAACCTATTCAAGTGTATTTTGGGACGCCTGGGTGGCTCAATTGGTTAAGCGGCTGCTTCGGCTCAGGCCATGATCCCAATATCCTGGGATCGAGTCCCACATCCGGCTCCTTCCTCGGCAGGGAGCCTGCTTCTCCCTCTGCCTCTGCCTGCCTCTCTGTCTGCCTGTGTTCTGTCTCTCTCTAATAAATAAATAAATAAATAATCTTAAAAAAAAAAAAAAAGAAAATCTTATTTTATCTAGTCATAGCAGAAACAGGCATATAAAAAGCTAACTAAAAGTAAAAGCCTGCTCACAATAAGGGACAAATGGATGAAGAGAAAATAAGCTTGTATGAATTCAAATGAGAAATAACTTCTCGTGGGGAGGGAGGTAGCAATCAGGCCATGCTTTGTGAGGACATAGGCTTTGAGACTGACTTTGAAGAAGAGATAATATTCAATAAAAAAGGGAGAAGAACTTGAAAGCCTAAAGTGTTTGGATCAATGAGCCAAAAACACCATAGTCTTTCTGGCTTAGTATAAGAGTACTCCCCATTTGATTATGACAATCGATTGTTCCTGGTAATTAACAGTGTAGTGTGATGAGACCTTTAAGCATTTTGGCCAAATGTTCAATCGTAACTATTTTTCACCTTATTTTGAGCAATTATGCATTACAGTGAGTGTGCTTTAGAGCTTCCATTTCAGTATACATGGAGGTTTGTCTTATTATACTAAATTCTGGCATCATGCATCACCCTCCTGTAATGAATTTGGTTCCATCCATCTTAGGTCCTCTTTGAATGAAGCATATTTTCCATAATTGCTGTTCATGATAATTACATCTTCTTGAATGATTAGGAATGACTTGAGATCTAAATGCTTGCGATGTCATATGTTTATTCTTTTTTTTTTAAGATTTTATTTATTTATTTGACACAGAGAAAGAAATCACACGCAGATGGAGAGGCAGGCAGAGGGGGAAGGGGAAGCAGGCTCCCCACTGAGCAGAGAGCCCAATCTGGGGCTCAATCCCAGGACCCTGAGATCATGACCTGAGCCAAGGGCAGAGGCTTAACCCACTGAGCCACCCAGGCACCCCTCATATGTTTATTCTTATAATTATACTTAACAATGTTATTTTTATGCATTTTATTTTTATTTTTTATTTTGAGAGAGAGAGAGAAAAAGACTGAATGGGAGTGAGGGCAGAAGGCCAAAGGGAGAGGGAAAAAGAAAATCTTAAGCAGGTTCTACGCTCAGCACAGAGACCAACTTGGGGCTCAATCTCATGACCATGGAATTATGACCTGAGCTGAAATCAAGAGTCAAACATTTAAACAACTAAACCACCCAGGCACCTGAAATATTATTTTAAAGGCAAGTCTTATCAAGAACCTGCCATTAATGATGTATTTTTTAATGATTTTTTTGAGAATTTAAGTAAAGTTGAACCTTGCATATTTCTCTCTAAAAGTTTATTTAATAGTGTGTTCCATTGTTTTATAGCATGTAGTACTGCAGGAGCAATAACACCTAAGAACAACAAAACATGTACAGAGTTCTTCCTATTTGCCTGATAGTTTTCAAGGGTCTGATGTATAAATCTATATAATCATTACAACTACCTTATCTGTCTCTACAGAAGAAAAGTGAGGCACAAAGAGTTCAACTTACCAAAGTTAATGACTAAATGAATAAATGGCAATATTGGGATTTAAATCCAGATTATCTGTCTCTAGAGCCTGTGTTTATAACCACAGAAAAGTTTTCAATATGATTTAGCTCTGCAGCACATTTATACTTATCATACAGTCCTATGTTTATAAAACGGTATTACAAATTCTTTTTCTTTGAATTATATAGGTTTCTTTTGGTGACTAGACACTTCAAAATACACTTTTTCTCCTTTGGATTTTGTAAGTATTGGTTTATTTATTAATTAGTAATATCTTGTACTTGTTTTCACTTGGTCTTAGAATTCACTCTTTTTTATTAAATTTGGTGAAAATTTAAAATTTGTCTCATGCTTTAACCACATATTCTTTAGTTTGTAGCTTTACAATTGCAAAAGAATGGAATAATAATAAATCTTGAGTAAATAGGACATGAAAAAGTAGATTTGCAAGTGTTTATTTTAGGTAATTACTTAATCACTCAAAAGAGCTACTTTGATAGAACTCAGAGATAATGTGTATGTAATAATTCTTCCTGAGACCCAATAATAGAGAATTTTGATAAACTCATTACATTGTTACATAGAGTCCTTTTTCTTCATTTTTATAAAATATCACCAATATCTTCTTCTTCATTAAATATTTATTGTCAGTACTGGTCTTTGGTAATGTATGAGAAATTTTCAACTTACTGCTTCAAAAAAACAAAACTGATGATACTCTAGGAAAGACATTAGAAGGAGAACATCTCCAATTATAGCTAACTTCAAAGGGAAGGATGATTAAGAGTCCCATAAAATATCCTTATTTTGGTAAGCTTAATGAGGAAGGAGGAGAGAATTTCAACTTGACTCTACATAGTAGTGTGATTTACTTTGTGGAAGAGCAAAGGGCATTTCAGAGTAGATGACGCTGGAAAATATCTTTCTTATTTTAGGTCATATTGTTTATTCTACCCTGGGAAATGCTGAACCTAATAGGATATTAGTCCATAAAAAGCCCAATCTTCAACTTAACCTGGAGAGGAGAATGAGACAGGCGATTCTATCTATAGGAACCATATCACTCAGGATCTCATCCCTTCTCAATATTTATTTTGCTCTTCTGATGAAAACTTTGCATGGGATAATGAGAATTAAAGTTACTCAGATTGAGAAAATAAACCAAAGAAGGAAGGACAAGGATCCAGGCAGTAAAACCATTTTATGTTGAAAACATTTCTAATAGACAAGTAGAGAATTACACAGGAATGTTTGCAAAAGCCATTGCTTTGTCAGGGTGCTGCAAAGCCTATGAAAGAAACCCAAGGGGTAGTGGGAATGTACAGAGGAGAATAATGAAGCATAGAGGAGGAAATACATGAAGGACTTAATTTCCTGAGTGACTATCTTTGGAATAAGAAAAGTTTAGGAGCAGCTTTAATTTTTCCCCTGTTACATTTTAATTAAAAATCCCTCCCTGTCATCAGGAAAGTAATTCCTACATAACTGTACTTCTTCAGAGTATTACCCTTGTGGAGAGTGGAGGAAGATGGTTTAAATAAAAAAGACAGTCCATTTCATCTCTATTTTTCCATTCATAACTGAGTTCAGGAAGCTAGAATTATTTAACTAAGTGGGCTATTTTTTTTGTCATCAAGGCATGAAGTAATTATCTATTTACAGACTATAGGATATACAGTCTCTAGGACAATTAACTTTTGGTGAAGAGCATATAAAAGTGAGGGCCACTTTCTGACTATAGAAGGAAGTTCCCTGAAGAGGGAGGTGTTGACTCCAAATAATGGGAGCTGATGTTATTATTTCACAACAAAGAAGATAGTCTTCAAAAACTAGGGTATGTGATTATGTATATTTGCCACCAATACACACTATATAATGTCCTCTGTAACTGGGACCCATGGAGTCTAAAAAGAGGGGACTTTAAATTGTATTGACTTATAGAAAAATTTCCTTTCAGAAATTATGGCACAAAATAATAGAGATTAATTGAACACCGTATTGGATGTTTTGGTGTCTCATGAGTGGATTGTATACATAACTGCTCCTAAAATACTTCATTTTCTTGAGGGATATGCCTGATACTTGAGGCATTTGATGGGAAAGAAAATTCATGCAGTTAACATGGACCTGCTTTTTCTTCTTGTTCAACATGATGGAGACTATAAAGGCTAAATGCTGTACCCAGTATATGCACCAAACATTTATTCCTGGCAGTATTTGTTTGGATACTATCCAGAATGGTAAGCCACTTAGAATGCATATAGAAAGATTGCCATTAGCTGGGATCATGGCTATATTCTTTGGGGTGATTAATTCTCTTTGTTTTCTCTCTCAGCAGAGACCAACAGACCATTCATTCTTTTGGTGAAAATACTTTTCAAAATTTGTATTCCCTGTCAAAAATCTAGTCTCATCATGAAATAATTTTGACAATGGATTATTTTATGTCATGTTCTATGACTTCTCCTCTGATTGGTTCTGACTTAATAAACATATTAGAGCCATAGTGTCCAAACTAAAGAGACAGTATATTCTCCATGTGGAATTTCTAGTTCATATGACCAAGAATTATTACTGCACTGAATTTACTCCTCAGGTTTGAATGTTTGGACATAAGCTTTAATTAATCACTGATCTTTACTTTGGGGTAGGAGATGAGAGTAGAAAATAAATCGTTTCCTCAAGGCAGATAAACTAAAAGATAAACTTTCAGAAGCTTATCACTTGATTATTGTTAATCTATAATATGTTCAGACAAAGATATCTTTATCTAACTTTAGCAACATGTTAGGAGCTTCAAGCTCCTGTTATAGAACTTAAGCATTACTGATATATGTATAAACATATGTGTGTCTTGAATTAAAAATAAGAGGTCTTTGTAGAATTTTATTTCCTCAAATTAGGAAGTGGACAGCTGGAGGTAAGGGCAAGCCATATTTATCAAAGATACTGACCTTGGCACTGAGAGTCTTTGTCTCTTGATTATTCAGATATATTCATATATGTCTTCACCATGTGGCAACCCAAGAAACAGACCCTTAACTATAGAGAACAAACTGATGGTTACCGGAAGGGAGGTGGGTGGAGGAATGGGTTAAATAGGTGATGGGGATTGAGGGGTGCACTTGTGATGAGTACCTTGTGATGTATGGAAGTGTTGAATCACCATATTGTACATCTGAAACTAATATCACACTGTATGTTAACTGAAATTTAAATGAAACTTTTTAAAATTGCCATTAAAAATGTAATCTTCCTACTGATGCTAGTGACCAAAGGATAGAAAAAGAAACTTGGTAGACTATAAAGAGTGAACATTGGGAAGCACCGTGTCCACAAGCTATTTTTTTAATTGGGTTATTCATTTTGGGAGTGTTGAGTTTTTGTTATTTTGGATACTGACCCTTTATGAGGTACGTCATTTGCAAATATTTTCTCCCATTCTTTAGGATGCCTTTTAGTTTTGTGGATTGTTTCCTTTGTTGTGCAGAAGCTTTTAATTTTTGCTGTGTGATTGTTTCCTTTGCTATGCAAAAGCAATAGATTATTTTTGCTTTTGTTTCCCTTGCCTAAGGAAACACATCTAGAAAAAGGTTGCTAATGCCAATGTCAAAGAGGTCATTGCCTGTGTTCTCCTATGGGATTTTTATGGTTTTGGGTCTCCTTTAGGTCCTTAATCCATTTTGAGTTTATTTTTATGTACGGTATAAGAAAGCGGTCCAGTTTCTTTCTTCTCTCATGTTGCTGTCCAGTTTTCCCAACACCATTTGTTGAAGAGACATTCTTTTGCCTGCTGGATATTCTTTCTTGCATTGTTGAAGATTAATTGACTATACAGTTGTGGGTTCATTTCTGTGTTTTCTATCCTGTTCTATTCATCTATGTGTCTATTTTTGTGCCAGTAGCTTACTGTTTTGATCACTACAGCTTTGTAATAAAACTTGAAGTTCAGAACAGTGATGCCTTCAGCTCTTCTTTTCTGTTTTTTTTCTCTCAAATTTTTATTTGAATTCTGGTTAATTAACATAGAATGTATGTAATACTGGTTTCAGGATGCTTTTCTTTTTCAAGATTGCTTTGGCTCTTCACAGTCTTTTGTGATTCTATACAAATTTTAGTATTGTTTGTTCTAGCTCTGTGAAAAATGCTGGTGATATTTTGATAGGGATTGGACTCAATGTGTAGATTGCTTTGGGTAGTGTAAGACATTTTACCAATATTTGTTCTTCTAATCCATGAGCATGGAATGTTTTCCTATTTCTTTGTGTCATCTTTAATTTCTTTCATCAGTGTTTTATAGTTTTCAGAGTACAGGCCTTTTACCTCTTTGGTTAGGTTTATTCCTAGGTACCCTACTGGTTTTGGTGCAGTTGTAAATGGGACTGATTCCTTAATTTCTCTTTCTACTGTTTCACTATTGATGTATAGAAATGCAACAGAGGTCTGTATGTTGATTTGTATTCTGTGACTTGACTGAATTTATTAGTTCTAGCAGTTTTTTGGTGGAGTCTTTCAGGTTTTCTATGTATGGCATCATGTTATTTGCATATAGGAAAAGTTTTACTTCTTCCTTGACAATATAGATGCCTTTTATTTCTTTTTGCTGTATGACTGCTGTGGCTGGGACTTCTAGTCTTATGTTGAATAAAAATGGTGACAGTGGACATCCCTTTATTATTCCTGACCATGGAGGAAAAGCCCTCAGTTTTTCCCCACTGAGGATGATATTAGCTACAGGTTTTCCATATATGGCCTTTATTATGTTGAGGTATGCTCCCTATAAACCTATTTTGTTGTGGGATCTTTAAAGAATAGATGTTTTACTGTATGAAATGCTTTTTTTTCTCTGCAGGGATGATTTCTTATGATAAATGCGGTAGACTTGCTATAATCTCATTCCTCTCATGTACAATTCCCTTTGTGACCAAATAATATGCATTTCTTGAAGATGTCTGTGAAATATTGTTTCTACAGTTTAAGATACTGTGAAACTAAGTAAACATATTCAAGATCAAATTTTCCAAAAATATGATTGGGTTTTTGTTATTCTGCATTATAATAATGCCAATAACAGCACCTAAATTTTGTTTTCTTCTGAATGCACATCAAATTATGTAACAATGGTAATGTTTTCAGGACCTTGTTACCATTAGTAAAGCACAGTCGTTTTTTCTTTTTTTTTTTTACAAGAAAGGAAGTTAATGAAAGTACATACTAGCCTGAATAGCAGGTGTGGAAAAGCCTTTTTTTTTTTTTTTAATGGAGGAAAGATTAATATGAAAATCCTATTTTTTAACTGTCCTCAAAACAGTTATAATGCTAATTAGTATTTCAACTTCTATAAAGATTGGACAGAAATTTATGAAGGGTAAAAACTCATTCCACTTTTAATCAGCTGCTTTGATATACTACTCCACAGAAATCTTCTTATATTCTGATTTTTAGATGTGTCACTTTTTATTGAAAAGTTGCAGAGGCAGAATCCCCTGGTAATATGCCAACTGTGCACCTGAAGACTTTTCAAATAATGTACAGAACATGCATAAAACTGTTAAGCAAATAATGGATTTTGTGCAAGGGATGTTCCCAGGTGGTATTTTGCAAATATAGCTTGTCTTGTACTGTTATATCAGGTGAACCCAAGAACAGAGGGCAAAATTGCTATCAAGAGTAAATGATTGGAATCCAATTTTTCTGTTAACTGAACTGAACCCATATGCACATTCTAATATTCCTCAGGTTTGATAGGCATATTCTATTAGCAATTTTCTACTCACCACATACTGTAATTTGGTATTTAATTATTTGCATGAAATAAATCATCAGTTGAAACTTATTATATTAAAAAACACACAAAAATAAGCCCTTTTATACACACACCAGTGCTTTGAAAAACTGGCTTGCCAAACTAAAAATGGCAAAATTAATAAAACGAGTAGCTAAGCATCTTATTTGCAATTGTACTCTTGGATGTATTTTTAAACCATAATTGAGAAAAAAACATATTTATTGACTTTCCAATAAGGAAATGTTTACTTTCTTTTATCTTGTAATTATGGAACCAAATTGCCTTGTCACATTTGAAACAAAGAAAGAAAATCTGAGTCAATTTGTTACAGATAACTAATAAATTATATGATCACATTTTTTCCCACAGTGTTTTCTTTAAATCATTAAAGTAGTTGGAAAATATGTAGGCACTTAATCAATACATTAAAATATGCAGAAAATTCTTAGTATGAATTACTGAAGACTCAGGAGTGTTTTGATAGTTGTCTTTGAAAAGCTTATCTCCAATGAATAAAAAACTAAGCAGGAGGTGAGCTCCTCAAGAGACTTATAGACTAGAAAGATTTTTTTTTTCACTGTATACTTTCAGGGTATGAATTTTGAAAGATTAAGAGAACTATTCTGCTGTAGACCTAGAAGCACATTTTTCTGGGGCAGTGAAAAGTAGGAAAAACTGTTTTCAGAGGTTACAACATAGTCTTAAAAGACTGGGAGAAGATATCTGATACTTTAAGTTCCTGTGATGGATAAGATTTAAATATATGATTTTTGTCTTAGGAGAGAAATTCAGTAGTCCTTGATTTCTTTGCTCAAAAGATTTCCCCATGAAAATAAATGGGGGAGAGGGTACAGTCCAAATGCTCCCTGGTGGTAAATTAAGTATTTTGTATGTACTCATTGCTGATTTTCAGGAAACATATCTCCCACACAAACCCTGCTTAGTTTATGGAGGGAGGGCCAATCCATGAGAAGGTGAAGTGTGCTATGTTACTTTCTCCTTCATACTTGCCCATACAGGGGCATTTTCTCAGGCTCTCAGGGCCTCTGCTGATGACAGGTATACAGAGCTGGTCTGACCTTGCGTCTTGGCAATTCTATTCGTTCCAGTGGAAGGTGATCTCTCTCTCTCTTTCTGCTTCTCTCTTTTCTGTTTCCAACTTTCTCATTCTTTGTCTATCCACATACCTCATTTGTTTTCACTAGGCAAGGTGACAGTGGGTGATTGGCTATAGATGGTTTGGGATGAATGCTTTCTCAGTACTAACCTGTTCTAGTCCCAGGGAATCCTTCTTCCTGAGAGAGAGTTTCCTGCATACCTCACTGGGTTATCCCCTTTCACACTACCAAGATTTGGATTTGATTTTCTGTGTCTGCAATTAACTTTGCCTGTCCACAACTGAATCATTTTTCTTACCCTTGTTTTGTAGTCTCATTTACATCCGTGGAGTCTTCACATATTTGCTTTTGTTAAAGGGGCAATTATATTATATTTAAAATGAATCACCAAGGTATTTATTACTTTTAGTCAATTTCCATAAATTTATGGCAAGGTATTTTGTGCAGAATTAAAAGTTATTCCAGGAAATAGGGTCTCACATTATTGACAAGGCCATTACTGCCTACACCACGCTTTTTTAAGTCAAGTATTTTTGTTTGTGAGCTGAGTACTGAACAAAGGGAACAAATATCTATTTAAAAGATTCTCTTTTAAGATCATAGATTTCATTAGAAAAAGAGGCACTCTATTTTATCCATAGAATTCCTAGTGATCTGCACTTGTACCAGTAACAATGCAAGGTGTTATTTAATTTTTTTGTAACTTTAAGAAACTATGTATTGTCAAGTTCATATTATAGGATTATCAACATTTAGTTTTTTTCTAGAGTAAATTAGATCACTTGAATGTTTTTCTTTTTTAAGATTTTTATTTATTTGGGGAGGGACAAAGGGAGAAGGAAAGTCTTAAGCAGACTTTATGTGGAGCATAGAACCTGAACTGGAGCTCATCTCACAATCCTAAAATCATAACCTGAGCCAAAAACAGGAGTCAGTTGCTTAACCAACTGTGCCACCCAAGCATCCTAGATTCCCTAGAAGTTAATAAATAAATTACGATATGAGATTAATTCCAAATTGAATGAGACATAATTTCTTTTATAATCTTGATTTTTTTTGCTTTCTATTCTAATCCCTTATCCTTTTTATAAGTGTTAAAATGATTACCATATTACATATAATACATGAACTATACTCTTCTTTTTTATTAGAAATACCATGGCTATGCTATAGTTGTATCCTAGGTGCCTAAGTATTTTCTCTTAGTAAACTCATTTGGGTTTTAAGGATAAGGTCTGCCTGTCTTTGTCCAAGGAATTAAAAGACGTATTTTTAGAGACCAGCATTTTCCAGTAGAATTTTCTACAATGATGGAAATATTCTAGAAATAGTTTTTCTACACTGTTCAGTACCACAGCCACCTAGCCCTACATAAAGGGCTATGGAACACTTGATATATGGCTAGTGAACCTGAGGAACTATTTTTAATTTTATTTCATTTTAATTAATACTAATTTAAATTTAGATAGCTATATAATGGATATTGTATTGAAAAATGCAGTCTAGAAATTCTGAGCTTAATTTTTCTCACCTTTAAAATAAAAATATAAATCTGACTCTCTAACAGAATTATTATAAAAATCAAGTGAAAAAGGAAGATGATTCAAACAGTGATGCAAGGCCCTAATGGGCTGTGAAACTTACTGTTTATGTGGGTTCTGACTCTAGTACAGGCCTTGTGCAAGATACTATACTGGTCTTTCAGTTTTATCTTGTGTAAAATGGGAATAATATTATCTAACTCATTGGATTTCTGAGGCAACTAGATGAGAGAATACATGAAAAGTCTTTAGAATAGTGCCTGGCAGTTAACTTCCTAGGTAAATGGCAGTTATTTTTCTTATTATTAACTATACAAACATGGAGAGAACACATTCTACTGTTGAGAGGAAACTCAAATCGCTCTCTATTCATTTCCCAAAAAAGAGGAAACTTTTTAGGATTCAAGGAAAAATTTAATTCTGAAGGATACATGGTAGATGAAACTTTGGTTCAACTGTAAAAGAGTGAAACATCTTTAAAATTACCTTCTTTTTTGTTCTACTATGTGAGCGTTGTGTATATTGAGTCTGGGTGAAATCTCTTGCGGTAAAACTTTGAAGAAAGGAAATCTGCTATTGCATAAAAGGAAGAGAGTAATAAAAAGGAATATTGAATGTTTCTGCATTATAATATTGTTCATAAGGGAAAAAGCCAGAAAAAAGAGAATTTGAAGCTGACTCTATTCTAGCAACACTGAGGGTATGTATTAGCTTTGTGTTAGGTGTCTGGCTAGGCCTTGATACATGCAATTCTGAGAGCCAAAATCCTGACATTACTTGAATCTACATTTTTCTTCAGAATCATGGCCAATAACTGCTAAAGTAGGTAGAGCATCTATACCATTTTGATTTTTAAAGTTTTTATTTAAATACCAGTTAGTGAACATACAGTATAATATTAGTTTCAGGCATACAATATAGTGATTTGACAATCCCATATAACACCTAGTGCTCATCACAACTACCCTCCTTAATTTCCATCATATATTTCACCCATTCCGCATCCCCCTACTATCCATCAGTTTGTTCTTTATAGTTAAGAGTCTGTTTCTTGTATACCATTTTGATTTTGACACCTGAGAAAAATGCTCCAAAAGGGGACCTCTTTCTAGAACATGTTCTTTATGTCCTCTTTTTGATACATATTTTTAGGTTAGCAAGCAAAGTCTCTTAAATGTAAGTACACCAGAAAGAAGAAAAAATCAAGATGTTTACTTATATTGGAGTACAATATTCTAACCACTGATTTAGAATAAAACTGATGGTGGCTAGATCTCTGATGGAGCCAGAGGAGTGTCTAACATAGAAGGGTAGAAAAACTTCTGCCTAAGGCTACTATTATATTCAATTTTTTTTTCCATGATCATCAGCACCATTTGAATTTTGGATAATTTGTTGATTATATATTGAAAGTCACTTTTAGTAGGTACTAAATTTATTCTATTACTGTCAATTTAGATGGAGAATAATGTAGTAGACTTTTATGAGAAAGACTTGGAATCACACCTAAGGTTTACATGAGTCAGAGAATAATAACCAATTTAAAAAATTCAACAATATCAAATTTTAACAGATATTTCCATGTTGAATTACTAGTTGAAACTGTTTTTTGTAAAATAGATATGCTATGGGTCTTAAATAAATGAAATATGCTTTTTATTTGAAAGTTCATCAAAGAAAAGAAAGCATAAAGTTCAGATTTTAGAATATATTTTTGCATTTTAAAATCTGACATTTTAATCATCTTTAAATTTTAAAAATTTTTTAGTTTTTTTTTTCCTCAGTTGGGAGGCACTGATTTTCTCTTTATTCAAGGTGAAGATTGAAAAAAGTAATTATTGTATTGTTACTTTTAAAGTGTAAGTCTGGACATAATACTCTGTAGAAAACCCAAAAGACTCCACCAAAAAATTGCTAGAACTAATACACAAATTCAGCAAAGTCACAGGATATAAAATCAATGTACTGAAATCTACTACATTTCTATATACCAATAATGAAGCAACAGAAAAAGAAATCAAGAAATCGATCCCATTTACAGTTGTACCAAAAGCAGTAAGTTACCTAAGATTAAACCTAACCAAGCAGGTAAAACATCTGTGCTCTGAAACTATAAAACACTTATGAAAGAAAGTGAAGATGACACAAAGAAATGGAAAAACTTTCTATGTTATGGAACGGAAAAATAAATATTGTTAAGACGTCTATACCACCCAAAAAGATCAACACGATGTAATCCCTACCAAAATACCACCATCATTTTTCACAGAGCTAGAACAAGCAATCCAAAAATTTGTATGGAACCACAAAAGACCCCCAATAGCCTAAGCAATGCTGAAAAAGCAAAGCTGGAGGCATCATGATTCCGGACTTCAAGCTCTATTACAAAGCTATCATCATCAAGACAGTATGGTACTGGCACAAAAACAGACACATAGATCCATGGAATGGAACAGAAAACCCAGAAATGGACCTACAACTGTACAGTCAACTAATCTTCAACAAAGAAGGAAAGAACATTCAATGAAAATTCTCTTCAACAACCGGGACTGGGGAAACTGAACATCAATATGCACAAGAATGAAACTGGACCACTTTCTCACATCATACAGAAAATGAATTCAAAATACTTAAAAGACCTAAACATGAGACAGAAAACCATCAAAACCCGAGAAGAACACAGACAGCAACCTCTTTGACCTTGGCCATAGCAACTTCTTACTAGATATATCTCATGAGGCAGGGGAAACAAAAGTAAAAATGCACTGTTGGGTCTTGATTAAGAAAAAAAGCTTCTGCAGAGTAAAGGAAACAATCAAAAATAAAAGGTAACCTCTGGATTGGGAGAAGATATTTATAAATGATGTATCTGATAAAAGGTTCAAATACAAAATCTATAAAGAACTTATCAAACTGAACACCCAAAAAACAAGAAACCCAGTTAAGAAATAAGCAGAAGACATGAATAGACATTTTTTCTAAGAAGATATACAGATCACTGACACAAGAGAAGACACTCAAAATCACTCATTATGAGGGAAGTACAAATCCAAACCGCAGTGAGATACCACCTCTTACCTGTCAGAATGACTAAAATTAACAACACAGGAAACAAGAGGTGTTGGTGAGGATGTGGAGAAAGGGGAACCCTCTTACACTGTTGGCAGGAATGCAAACTGGGGCAGCTGCTCTGGAAAACAGTATGGAGGTTCCTCAAAGAGTTAAAAATAGAGGGGTGCCTTGGTGGCTCAGTGGGTTAAGCCACTGCCTTCGGCTCAGGTCATGATCTCAGGGTCCTGGGATTGAGCCCCGCATCAGGCTCTCTGCTCAGCAGGGAGCCTGCTTCCCCCTCTCTCTGCCTGCTGCTCTATCTACCTGTGATCTCTCTCACTGTCAAGCAAACAAATAAAAATTAAAAAAAAAAATAGAACTACCCTATGATCCAGCAATTGCACTACTAGATATTTACCAAAGGATATAAAAAAATATAGAATTGAAGGGGTACATGCATCCTGACATTTATAGCAGCATTATCAACAATAGCCAAACTATGGAAAGAGCCCCTGTACATCAACCGAATGGATAAAGAAGAGGTGGTATATATATATATATATATATATATATACACACACACACACACACACAATGGAATATTATTCAGCCATCAAAAGAATGAAATCTTGCCATTTTCAACGATATGGATGGAGCTAAAGCATATTACACTAAGTGAAATCAGTCAGAGAAAGACAAATAGCATTATGATTTCATTCATAGATGGAATTCAGGAAACAAAACAGATGGACATATGCAAAGGGAAAAGAGAGAGAGAGAAAAGCAAACTCTAAGAGACTTTTAAAGACATAGAGCAAACAGGGTTGATGGAGGGAGTAGAATGGAGGGTGGGTGAAATGGGTGATGGGTATTAAGGAGGGCACTTGTTATGATGAGCATTAGGCATTATATGTAAGTGATAAATCACTAAGTTCTCATCCTGATACCAATATTATATTACATATTAACTAACTGGATTTATATAAAAATTTGGAGAAAAAAGAAGATCATTAGCATGCAAAAATTCTCATTCTAAGCACTGTACAGAAATCAACCGGATAACATGTCAGTTATCTGACAGGGATGTGGACAGTCTGAAGACTGATGGTTCTAAACTTTTAGACTTTATAATTGTTGTCTCAACAGAGATTTTTATATGGGTTATAGTTTAAAGTTACTTATTGATTTCATTTAATCCTCTAAGGCAAGAAAGAAACATAATCCTAGCCCCACTGTATAGAGAAAGTGAGTGACTCTTGGAGAGATTTAAAAATCTTGTTTCAAATCATACAGGCTTCTGAGTAAGTAAATACAATGATTTATTAAAAATAAAAATAGAAAATAAAGCATAACTCTAAGAAAAGTTGTGGTGCTGTTTTTCTTTGAATTATTGAGCCACATGGGAAAACATCATTTTGGTTATTATTAACTGTACACAGGAGATTAGAGAATATTCATCAAATAGATAGGTTTACCAAGCTAAAGAACATAAAATACAGCAAATCATTCAGGACCCCTCTCATTCTAGAGAGCTTTCTTTCTTTCCTTTCTGTTCTCACCATCACTTAATAAACTTTCACTTCACTTCAAAATAAAAAGAAAGAACATAAAGTATATTATAATATATAATCTTCTTCATTCAAATATAATCTTCATTCAATAAGTAAATTATATCTATCTATCTTAAAGTTCCTAGCACCTTACTCATTCACAAAATAGTTGCTGGATTTGTGTATTAATTAACAAAAGGAATGAGATATGGGTTTAGGATACATAATCACAGTAAATGCTCATATACAAGTTTTATAAAATAAACTATATAATAAATAAAAATCTTACAAATGCCATAACAAATATACTTGAGACAATTATGAAAGTATAAACAAAGAACGCTTTGATTTGGTCTGGGTTAGTAAATTTTTCATCTGTAGGTGACAGTGAAGTTGATCCTTGAAAAATGGTAGAATTTGAAAGGTAGTGAGAATGGAAAGGCATTCTAAGTGGAGGACAAATGTGATTAGAAGCAAGATAGGTAAAGTGAGACAGGTTTATTGGAAGGCATGAAAAGCAGATAGGAGTGTGAATTTTTTCCATAGCTTAGTGGTTTGCAAACTGTGCACTAAAGGACCCTTCTATGAGGCCATTTCAACAGGCCTTTAAGCTCTTACAAGATCAGAACTACTTATATATTTTACATAGTGGGTTTCTATGTAAAATTTCATTTAAGCACAAGATTCTACAGCTAAAAACTCTTCAGAAACTTCTGTAAAGTGACAGAGCATTAGGAATTTTTCAACAAAAGAAATGACAAGATTAAAGATTTATTTAAAAAAAAATTACTTGGCAGGGCGCCTGGATGGCTCAGCAGGTAAAAGCCTCTGCCTTCGGCTCAGGTCATAACAGGGCCCTGGGATCCAGCCCCGCATCAGGCTCTCTGCTTGGCAGGGAGCCTGATTCCTCCTCTCTGTCTGCCTGCCTGCCTCTCTGCCTACTTGTGATCTCTATCTGTCAAATAAATAAATAAAATCTTTAAAAAAATAACTTGGCACATACATTTTTAGACTTCTATTTCTCTCTCTATCTCATACATACATATTTATGTATTAGATCTTATAAGATTTACCTAACTTAGGTATGGTTAACTGAGGCTACATTTATTTAAGAGTATTTGCTAGTCTTCTAGGTAGATGCTCATAGTCAAGATTATGTTTTGATGTGAAGGTAACATCAGCTAGTGAGGAGGCTGCTCAGATCTACTTGGTTACTGCATGTAAGTGATTCAGAGCGTACATACTAAAGGAAAATTTTCAGTGCCCTGAGTGTTTTAGCTGCATGATGCCAAGACCCCAGATAGTGGCAAGCATTTGGATGGTTACATTTTCCACTTTTCAGGCTTTGGTGTCATGTAGACACTGCTTCAAAAGGTATGTCTTTAAGGATTAGATTTATAGAGTTCTTTATAAAGGAGAAACAAAAGAGATTACTTAGTTTGAACATTTATAAATGTAAATGTATTCCTATGTAATTATTTGGTCTTTGAACCTCATAAAGAACATCTGGCAATGGAACTCTATACTTTCTAAGGCTAATAAACTGATAATTTGGGATTGCTTCATGCTTACAGAGGAGGTGTATTTCTACAGAATTCCGTAAAGCATTTGTGTCTGTACATGGACAAAATTAATCCTAAATGCAAATGCTAATTGAGCAAGGTATTTGGCTTTGTAGCGTGTCAAAAGCACTCAGTGCTATTCATCATGGTGCTTAATTTTATCACAAAATATCTGTCTAAACACTAGTGTTTTTAAGATTCTAAAGCCTTACTATTTCAGGAAACAAAGGATTTGAAATATTTTATGTTTCTAGGTAAACTGTGATTATAACCTTTTGCAACTCTTTAAATAATTGTTTTAATTTTGGTAGAAAGAAAGTTTTTTTTTTTTTCCTAATGCGATGTTATAAATCAAGTTTTTTTCATGCCTGAAATGGTAAATATCAAGTGAATTCCTGAAATTCATTTTCCTATGAATCACTATGTGACTACAACTTGGGAGACTGCAAATATTATTACCCAATTAATTCTGAGGTTGTAAGTACAGCAGCAAGATGTAAATGACAAAATATTGAAGAGAGAACTACTTAATTTCTTAAGTGATATAGAGAAACAGAAGTAAAATGAATTTGGTATGTTTCATTCAATATTCTTTTATTCATTGAACAAATATTTATTAAGTGCATACTATGCCAACACTGTGCCAAGCACTGAGTATTATACAGATATGAATAAAAGCCAGGTTCTCAGTTTAAGGGGCTCACAGGTGAATAGAAGAGATAGACACCTGCCTACAAATGTAGGTGAAACACCCTTAAAAGAATGCCACCTAATATTTAATTAAATTGTACCATATTAACTGATGCTTTCCATTCCTCCTATAATATAATTAATTGATGTCCATGGTATCTGAAAGTTAGGATAGTTGGGGATGCTCTTCTGCTTTCACTATCATTAGTGTTGCACGCTTACCAAGAGAACTAGCTAATTTTCTCAATCATGTTTATGCTAATTGAACTTGCTATTAATTTAATTTTACTCCTTTTTTTTTTTAAAGATTTTATTTATTTATTTGACAGGCAGAGATCACAAGTAGGCAGAAAGGCAGGTGGAGGGGCGGCAGGGGGGGGAAGCAGGCTCCCTGCCGAGCAGAGAACCCCATGCAGGACCGATCCCAGGACCCTGAGACCATGACCCGAGCCGAAGGCAGAGGCTTAACCCTCTGAGCCACCCAGGCGCCCCAATTTTACTCCTTTTTTAATAAAAGATTTTATTTATTTATTTGGCAGAGAGAGATAGCAAGAGAGGGAACACAAGCAGGGGGAGTGGAAGAGGGAGAAGAAGGCTTCCCATGAGCAGGGATCCCAATGTGGGGCTCTATCCCAGGACCCTGGGATCATAAACCGAGCCAAAAGCAGATGTTTAATGGCTGAGCCACCCAGGTGCCCCAGCTATTAATTTAATAAAAAAATATATACATATAATGTACATAATAAAGTGACATAGCTTAAGTAATAATAATAAAACATATGTTCATGTACCCATAATCAGCTTAATAACAGATTACTAATTTTTATATATGAATATTTTATAATAGAACAATACACATTTTATAATATCATAACTAAATTAATATTACATGGTGGAAAATATATATATGAAAGAATTATAGATGTGAGCATAGTGAGAATGTTGTGGAAATATTTGTTAAGTCAATAAAATTGATTGTAGATTTTAGATTTTATTGATTTAGGGAGTGAGTGAAAAGTCTGCAAAAGTTGAGGAAAAGATCATAAAAGTCATGAAATATATATATCATCAGGATTTTATATCTTTACTTTCTCATTCTATTTGAGTGTGGTTAAAACTTGAGTTGTGTATGAAAGATGATGTAAAACTTTAATCAGCAGATTCATACTCAAAGAACTTTGGCCCAATATCATAATATTGGCACATGGAAGTACATTAATATGTCATGAGTTAAAATAAAATGCTTCTCATACGAATGTATTTCTGTTCAATTACTTGCTTTCAAAGCCATTTTTTTGTTTAACTGAAAAAAGATGTAGTTCAAGGGTGACATATTAAGGAATTTCAACTTTAAATACAATATAAGGAGAAGTTTTGAAGAAGGTATCTAGAAGACACCTTATTCAAGTGTTGACTAAATGCCACACCCTCAGTCAGGTCTAATCAGATGATCCTACCTAAGCAGCCTTCTTCAGCTGTCTTTAATCTTTAATCATGCTTTATTTTTCTTTATGGTACTTAATAGTACCACCATTTATTTACATATGCTTTCCATCTTCTTCACAAAAATAGGGGTTTCATGAGAGCAGGGGCTTTGTTTTGTTTAACACTTTATCTTCAATGCTTAGATGGGAGGGGGCACAGAGTTGTCAGTCAACATAGCTGTGCTGAAGGGTCATTTCGGACTCAGGGTGGCTTGTCTATGAGCTCATGCTAGGGGAATTCATATGGATCTGGAAGGCATTTAGAGTTCCGAAGTACTACGGCTGAGGCTTCAGGGACAATTGAGATGCACCAGGAAAAGGGATGAGAAAAACAATCCTGTCAGAGCAAGCAGCATTTGTAAAAGCCTGCATCTGTGAAACTATACAGCAAATGTTCAAGGATTTCCCAGAGATGCACTGATGGATTCTTATGAGACAGTGCTACAAAACAGGTTGGGGAAGAAATGTTTGGGCCAAATCATAAAGAACTAAAGATTTTGCATTTCATCTTGTAAGTGATGGAGTTTTGCTATATTTCAAGCATAAAAATGACATATTCATTTTGAAATTAAACTCATTTTAAAAGGTAGCATGGATGGGGTAGGGATAAATGCGTGATGGGTATTGAGGGCAACATCACTTGTTATGATGAGCAATGGATGTTACATTTAAGTGATGAATCACTAAATTCTACTCCTGAAACCAATATTACACTATATGCCACCTAATTCGAATTTAAATAAAAATGTGAAAAAACGGCAGTATAGGTATTAATATGGAGAAACACATAATAAATGTACTGGAATCAGAATGTCAATTGGGTCAATATATAAACAATAAATTATTAAGTATTTGCTGAATTTTTGTGCAGCTAGGGAGATATTGGTTGCTTGACACCAACTGTGTGTAAGACTACCCGGGACAGTCTTACTGAGTCTCAGGAAATGTGACTAATTTTACAAATCTGACGAACATTTCACACAAGAATCTGTACTTGGAGGAGGGATCACCTTTTATTCTTAATATGTTACATTCTGAGGGTGGGGAGAGAAATGCAGGAATAGTGGAGAACCTCTGGGGAAGTGAGAACATTTTGACATGTTATCATGCTGGTACTCATCCACTTCTACTAGCTCTGCTGACTCACATGAAGCTCCATGGGGTCACTCAGAAATGGAATAATTTAAAAGCAGACAATATTTGGGTTACTTGACAATAATCCTGGCCAAACAAGGTGGTCTTACTTAGATGAATGAAACAGGCAGCTGTTTCTTTATGGTGGATGCTAAACACATTAGGATTATCAATATGAATCAGCATAGACTTTTATAGTATTTAATGTCTCTCTTGAAATATCCTCTGTGAGTCTATGATAATAAGAAAAAAGTAAGAACCAGAAATGGAAAACAGTATTTTCCTTTCAAAATTCAGTTCTTCAGTAATTTGTTTCATTTTAGAATAGCAAGTAAGTGACATGAGCTAAGTCAACCCAACAGATAGGTATAAAAACCTTTAAAAATAATCTTGAGTGGGGCGCCTGGGTGGCTCAGTGGGTTAAAGCCTCTGCCTTTGACTCAGGTCGTGATCCTAGGGTCCTGGGATTGAGTCCCACATTGGGCTCTCTGCTCAGCAGGGAGCCTGCTGCGCCCCCACCCCCTCCTGCCTCTCTGCCTACTTGTGATCTCTGTCTGTCAAATAAAATATTAAAAAAAATAATCTTGAGTAAGTTACTATTCTTATATTTTGTGTTTAACTTACTAGGTAGCAAAGAAGGACTTTTTTAGGAATACAGAGAAATTGCTGAATAAGAACTCAATTCAGAGATAATTCGTATTTGAAAATTTAGTTTCAATGACTCAATGTTAGAGATAAATACACTTTTAAACTTCAGAGAAAGGAATCTTAAAATATTACGTTTTTTAGCATATGTCTTAAGTGTTACTTAAAATATTTCCACAGCAAATAAGATGTATTCAAAAGATTTCACTCACAGTAAAGAAATAAACCAAAAATATGGCTGAGGTGTAATTCTTAAAATTGGAGATTTTAAAAACGAAACTCTAACTTTAGAATTTTATTAATCTATTTTCAAAACTTTTTCTTGTTACAGCAAACCAAACTGTACCCTAGATGAGTGTAGGAAAAACTATCTTTTCAAACAGAGAAAAATGGGGAAGAAAAATAATTTAGTTAAGCAGGTTCCACTATCTCTACTTATGATTGCAGCAGAGCATTCATATGACATGAAATAGACGGTGATTTATCTTTATCCTAGCAAAACACTTAAAAGTTCACAATGTATGTGAAAAACAGCTTTGTTATTCAGAGTCAAGTGGAATAAGTCAGCCCACTGGTATTTTGGGTTCCTGTACATGTTCATGGCCCTTTTTTCTTTGCGGATTTCTTGCCATGGCAGATTCTCTATTATCTGTAACAAGGAAGAGAGGACATGAGTTTACTTTGCTATACACCATTTAACTTTTCCTCTTTGAGGAAGTCAAATGCTGAAGACACCACCCAGGACTTGTCAGGGTAAGAGTGGGAGACAGAATACTGACGTAGAGAGATGGATGTCTGAATGATAATCACGTGCCTCTTTCAAGTGTTATTTCATAAATAATACTTGAGGTTTTGTTTTCTATAGTTTGTGGATTATCTAAGCTTTTGAATTTTATCCCTTTTCCTTTATCTTCTTTTTTCTGAGCCATCTTACTATTTATTGCCATTTTTACTTGAAAAAAAGAGAATAAAATTTAAAATATTCTTTTAATTAATCATTGCTCATGGCTCTTAATGAGAATATGTTTGGTATGGTGATGATGAGGGATAGAAGCAGAAAAATGTTCCCCTTAAGTCTAGAAGGCTGACGTATATAGCCTGCATAGTTTTGATAAGGATCAAATATGTGCTGGTTACTGCATTCTTAAAGGATCTCATGACTGCCTGTAAATCTCACTGATAGTTAATATCAACCTGAATGATAAGCAACAGAGAAATCTTATGAAAGTAGTTTTACTAGTAAAAATTTAAAGACATTTATGATCTAATACTCTCTGCACATCTCCTCCCCCTTGAGCACTAAACATATAATCACCAGCTTCATACAGCAAAAAGTGCAGCTCTTTCTGCCCACGGGTGCTGTCCCTGTACTACTTAAATAAACTTACTAAGATGCACCATAAAACATCTCAAGAATTCTTTCTTGAACAGTCTCACCAAACGATCCCGTAAGAGTTGGGGGTTCAAACTACTGGATAAGTTACTTTCAGAAAATTTATTAGTTTCCACTGGTCTTAGTAAAACCTCTTTTGGAATAATCCTATTTATTTTTAAGGTTTAATACTTATATTTCTTTCTACAAACAATTTCAACTATAGCTTTCGTATATGAATTTCTCATATCGGGTAATGTAATCATATGGTATCAATTACCAATTATCTGGATATGATCCTCAAGTCTGTAACTTCTGCTTCACTGTCTCTCCCATGCTACAGAACCATACATCCAAAGGTCTTATGGACAACTACAACTATATGACCAATAAGCAACTCTAACTCATTAAGTTCAAAACTGAGCTTACCATCTCTCTCTCTCCTACATGTTTCATATCCACTGGCATCACTATTTATCCCAAATCCCCAGAAAAAAAAAATCTAGGAACAGCCTTAATTTTGTCTTCTCTCTCACTGGCCATATCCATTCAACCATCCAATCTTACCAGTTTTACTGTCTTCTAATGCCTTATGTTTTAATCCATCAAAGTCTCTCCTTCATCATACTACTTTATTTAGGACATTATTATTTCTTTACCTGAATTACTACAAAAATCTTCTTAATTGCAGTGCTTGCTCATTTCCAATCCATTCTCCACACAGTGGAATATACACTGCACTCTAAAGCAGATAGATCTTTCTAAAAAAAAGATTCTACAGTTCCCTATATCAGCCAACTACAGCCTATTTGAGCTAGCCATTGGGGTTTGAATTTTTGACCTGCCAAGGGGCAAGGTCCTTAATCTGTTTATAGTTCCTTCTCTGTAAATCAGTGTGGTAGCAACAGTACCTAACCCATGGGGTATTACGAGGAGTAAATGGCTTAATACTTGTGAAGAACTTACTATAGAAGCTAGCATATTACCAGCATGCAGTAATTGTTAATAATAATGAAGATGATGATGATAAATGTTGTTATTATTATTACCTTCCTCTGGACATGCTTGGTCTTCAGAATTACTAAAGTCTAAATTCAGTATTGCTATAAAATTTTTCTATGATTTGGCATCGTTTTTCTACCTTGATCCCTTATATTTTCTCACCTTTCCTACCTTCTTTATCTAGTGATATTGAGATAGTCACTCTGTTATTTTGTTATTCAAGCTACCAGTTCAAGCTCTTCAAATATTAGACAATGTTTTAATTTTTAATTTAATTTTTAAGCTTTATACTCAAGAACTTCATGCATGAGGCATTTATGTCACTGCAATATATTTTTCAGCTTGTTTCTCCTTTTACTTTCTTAGTTTGGGTGTTATTTTTCTTATTTCTAATAATGATTCATTAGTAAAATAGCCCTAGATTACACTGCAAATGGTCTTTTTCTGTGAAGCCTCCATGTAACTATATAGCTAATGAAACATTTCATTTGGTTTGATTCATTAGGATGTCTAAACACTTCCTGATCTTGTTGCAAGATGTTACTTACTAACTGCCCACTAGGTCTTATAAAGTAGGTAAAGCATACAATTTATTATCTTCATTGGACATTCTGTTGTTGGAAAAGGGTGCTATTAATATTATGTGGGACAAAAGATGTAAAATGGTACTCTTCCATACAAACTTAGGTGTATGGTCAGTCTCTTTCTCACAGTAAACCCTCAACTTAGGTTTTATTTAAAGCTTCCATTAAAAAAAAAAAAAAAGCTTCCATGTTAAAGCTAAGTAAACTTATCTGAATGAGTGACAGAACTGAGGATTGGATGTAAATCCATTCTTTGATGTCCATATTCTTTGTACTACACAGGTTGCCTTAATTTATAGTTCTTTTGATTTTTGATGGCTTCACTCAGTCAACTAACTTGTCTCTAAGAAGACTTTCAAATAAATATTTGAAATATTATTTCTTTCAAATAAATATTTGAAAGAGAAGAGGAATGGTCCTTACTGATAGAAACATTTTTACTGATGTGATAATAGTGAAGTATTTCAAAAAATAGGACTATCCTATCAAGATTGGATCACCCTGTCCTCTCCAAAATTTAAAAAATAATTGTAGTAACTTAGTCAAAGCAACACTATATAGTATTTAACTGATCAGTTACTAACTTTTATTAAAAAAACAAAAATAAAAAAAAACAAAAACAAAATAAAACACAAGCTGGTTTCATCTCATTTTTATGCAAATAAATGTTAATATATTTTACTGTGCTCAATATTAACATATATGTATGTACTTGTGACATATAAAAAGTAATCATATTGTTCTCCTTGTTACTATGAAATTGTTATTTTTTTCTCAGTCCTTCATAAAATAAATTATGTTCCAGTGGCAGAAGAAATGCAGCTTCAGTGTATATTAATCTAAGTAAGAGGCATTATGGCATCTTATAAATAGTAACAGTTTATTCTAAATTTGTAAGTTTGAGTTTACTGTGATTTTTAAACTGCTTGTGACTTATAAATTATATATCCATCCACTCTCATGCTGGGTAATATTTTAAAAGTTTCAAAACTGAAATATGCTTTCTAGGGGGCATCAGTTTTGAGAAAATGAATACGGAGTTATTATCCTTTGGATTTTTAAAACATATTGGCTCATCCTTATGATTATTCATCATGACTCCAAAGGAGCAAAATAAAACTTAAATCACTATCTGTGGTAAGTTCTGTAAGAACAAAAAGTAAGCATGCAACAGCCAGGAAGCTGGTGATGGCAAGATCACTATGTAGAGCACTAATTCTTTTCCCTTGTCAGAACCAGAACAAGATAATTTAAGCAACCAGCCATTAAATTTCTTACAGCAGAAGACAGATAAATGGAATCTTCCATGTGATAGAAAAAGTGGGGGAAAAAATGAAGCCAGCACAAAAGCCAGGGTTATGGCTGGAACATTAAATTCGCTTTCACAATGACTTGATTGAAGTGCAGTTCTCAGATCTGGGTCATGTGTATCATCTGAATAAATACATTCATGTTTTCAAATCAAACATTATTACTGTACTGCATGATTTAGTGTCATTTAGGATAAATGTGTCATTTAGGATAAACCAACATGTTTTAAATGATATAATAATTTAGATTTAGACACAAAAAGAACAAGATTACCAAGCATTTGAACTTCAGAACATAAATTTGCTTGCAGCAATCTGGTATAAACATTTTGTTGACACAATCTGACACCACAATCTTTATTTTAAGAATGTCTTTATTTTAATAATGTCTTTATTTTAAGACATTAATATCTGTCTGACAATAAAAGGACAGGAGTTTTTGGTGTATTCTATAGGTACATATGTGAATGGTAACCTCAAAAAAGCTAGAGAAATTTTATTTTGGATATATTGAGATTAGCAGTAACAAAAGTGGCTTATTAGCTATTTAACAGTGTTTTAAAAAGCAAACTATCAGGAAAGCCAAGAGAAGGTAAAGAGAGAAAAGAGCAAGAAACAGTTTAAGAGAAGGTTAAAAAAAGTTCCAAGAGTAAAAGTGGTTGAAATAAACTCTGCCTTTGAAAATCTGCGTCATAACACTGATTAACTAGAAGACTGGGGATTAATTTCAACAGGAAGTATTCTTTACCTTATGAAAGGATTAACCCACAGGATTCTTTAATAACGTCTTACATGTTCTATAAGGTCTTATCTACTTAACAGAGCCTTGGGACAAAGAAATCTGTAACTGAAGCATTATAAGCCAGAGCTAATAGAAGGTTATTCAGGGGAAAAAAAAAATTTTTTTTAAAGTAAAGTAATTCTGAAAGTAAAAGTAAGCCAATAAAGAAAGATGCCTATTCTTAAATTTGGATGTAAATTTAGGATTTCCCCCAATGAACTACCATATCACTGACCAAATCTTTTTTTAGTTTTGAATAGTAACATAACATTCTGCCTACCAATCCAATTTGTAAAGATTGTCCAGGTGTTAACATGTAGTAAAGAGTAAGAATTCAGAATTTTGCAGAAGAAAATGGAAATCAGTTAAGGAAAATCAGGGCACTTAGTATGTTTTGGAAATGGGGCAATGTATACTACATCCATCTCTTGTTAAAGAAAGAAATTTTGCAAAGAATTGGCTTGAGGCAGCATATATTTTCCCCAAAAATGTGCTGGCGTGAATGTGAAACTTACAGAAGTTCTATGCCCTTTTATATATTTGCATAGTTAAGGCCAGCTCTGAGACATGACTTTATCTGAAATTATCTGTTGATGAGATCTGATGATGAGATCTGTTCAATCTCAAGGATAAATTGCTTTAAAACTCTTAATCTCCCCTCTCCATCTTCATTCCTCATCTAGAAAGAATTCCTAGATACAACGCCTGCCCTTCTTGTTTTCTCTCTTGACTTCCCCATGTAAAAACCGTATGTGCAGCACATATTTTAATCTTTGTGGGGCAAAGAGAGTGGTAGCATATCAGATTTTACCACATTCACTCCCTTTATGCCAGTGTTTTGTTTTAACAATAAATATTATACATCATTTATAACCTTCTGGCATCTCAATTTGACAAATCTTACAGCAGAGATGTTGAGTATGAAGTGATAGGTTAAGAAAGAAAATACATACTAAAATTTAAATGGAAGCATTTAATTACTGAGGTAAGTTTGAACATATATAGATGACAAAATATTTGTGTAAGAAATATAGAAGAGGATAAAGTATACTTATTGGTATACTACACTCACTGTATTGATCTTTTGTCACATCTTCAATTTTAATATTCACCATTTTTTACATAAAGTAATAAATTATATTTAATTGTTCGTGACATGCGGACTACCAATTCTATTTAGAAGTATAAATGAAATAATTTGTAGGAGCATAATTTCTCTGTTTGCATTGATTTGCATGAGTTAGTACAGCATTGTTTATGCAAACAAATGAAAGTAAGAACAAAGAAAGCTAAATAAATATGCATTTAGTTTTCATTTCAAACAGTTTTAATTAAGCACATCTGTAGATGTTAAGAAACACAATTAAGCAATTAATCATCTCATAAATAGGCCAAAAAGTTATGAAAACATTAGCAGAGGGTGTGATTGTTATTCAAATCTTTTATTTATATATTTTTCTTTTCTTCAAAATAGTATAATTGAATGACTTAGGTACTTGCAAATTTGTCATTGGCTTAATCAATGGCTAGAAATAACCTGCATTAGAAATGAATCAAACACAGATCTGTACCCCTGAGGTAAATAATACATTATATGTTAAGAAAAAAAAAAAAGAAATTAATCAGAATATGGCCTAAATCAGGGGTTCCAAAATCTGGCTAAGTATCATAACCTCTAGGAAAGTTGTTATTGTTTTTTTGTTTTTTTAATATAAATGCTTAGGCTTTCTCTTTGGAAATTCTGATTCAGTAAAAGGTGGGAACTGAATATTCTTAAGAGGAATCTTAATAAGCATTTCATTTCCAATAATGTTTTCTAATCTTTCTCCATTACATTTCTCTGCCTACCAGTATCATTTTCTGATTTCTTTAATTTAGCTCTATTGCCATATTCTCAAGAATCTGCGGGTTTTTTAGGTTTTTATATTTTGTGATTACATTTTCATAGTAACTTATTGTATGGTTCCATTTACATGAAGTGTTCTGAAGAAGCAAATCTGTAAGGTCAGGTAATAGATCAGGGGTTGCCATAGGTTGAAGGAAGAAGAGAAATAGAAGAGACTGCTAATGGGTATAGGATTTCCTTGGAGTGATGACAATGTTCTGAAATGACAGTGGTGATGGTTGTACAATCCTACAAATATATTAAAAACCACTTAATAGTATAAAAGGATGAATTTTATGATATACTAGTTACATATCTCAATTTTAAAAAGTAACAAAGCAAAAACAATTTTTGATGGTAACAAAACTTGGTATTAGCCTATTCTGGACTATTCACATTATTGCTAAATAACCTCTTTCATCTGCATTTGTTAGTGTCAAGTTGTAGTACTTTATATTCAGAAGTAAATGAAAAATAAAAAAAAGGAGGATTTAATGTATGAAGTATACAGTAGAACAACTAGAACCCAAATAGGTTGCACAGTTTTTCAGAGGAAAACAGTGGGAGAATTGAATCTTTACAGTACTTACATTACATACACATGCCAAAGGCAAAGACTATGCCACAAGAGTTGGCACCATGTTCATGTTGTGATCAGCATCTGGTGTCCACAAAGCAAAATCCTTGAAACTAAGTTGGTACTGTACATGCCATCTATATCCAGATAATATTTTATTTGTGTGGGACCATTTCCTTTATGAAAATTTTCCTTTTCATGGCTGCTGTGATAGACTGTTCCATCTCTGGAGTCAGGCTTCCCCTTTTGTATCTCACTTTTAGGGTTTTTTCATAAAATGTATTTCAGAAGAGAACACAGTCAAAACCATGAGGAGGCATTAAAAATAATATCAGATCATCTTTGTTTATCTTGTCATTAATCACCCAAGGATTTTCTTAAGAATTTCATTACATGACTTTAAAAGGAAGCTTCATATGAAATACAATGTGTCAACGGACTGATTTTAGGGTCTTCTACATACCCTTCACCCCTATTAATATGTTTTTGTGAATTCTTTTTTATGACGACTTTTAATTGGAAAAGTGATTTTTGGTGTTAGTAAGGCTTTTCATTTCTTAAAACATATACTTTACACACAATGTGGGAAGGCAGGAATTGACTTATAAGCAAGTACTATTAATAAGAAAACAAAAGGGGTGCCTGGGTGGCTCAGTCGTTAAGTGTCTGCCTTTGGCTCAGGTCATGATCCCAAGTTCCTGGAATCAAGCCCACATTTGGCTCCCTGCTTTGGCTGGGAAGACTGCTTCTCCCTTTCCCACTCCCCCTGCTTGTGTTCCCTTTCTTATTGTGTGTCTCTTTGTCAAATAAATAAATAAAATCTTAAAATTTTTTTTAAAAATTAATAAAGAAAATTAAAAAGTGTTAACCAAAAAATGTATTCAAAATGTTTTAGAAAGGAAGAGTTATTCTATATAGGACAGGATCATTTCAAATGCTAGCCACGTTAAAATGTAAAAGTTCCAGGAATGGAGGAATCATAATATTTCAATAAGAGTATTTTTTCTTGACTTGCTGGTTAATAACTAAAACCAGTTTAATTCTAAGTTTACTGTGTATCTGGACTTATGCTAAATGCCTTGCATGTGTTATGTGGATTCTATTTATTTATTTATTTATTTATTTTTAAAGATTTTATTTATTTATTTGTTAGAGAGAGCGAGCGAGCGAGTACAGACAGACAGAGAGACAGGCAGAGGCAGAGGGAGAAGCAGGCTCCCTGCTGAGCAAGGAGCCCGATGCGGGACTCGATCCCAGGACGCTGGGATCATGACCTGAGCCGAAGGCAGCTGCTCAACCAACTGAGCCACCCAGGCGTCCCTGTGGATTCTATTTATATATAAATTCCATTATATAGTAGAAGAAATTGAAACAGAGAATTTAAATAACTTGAACATGTTTTTTTTCTTAAAAAAAAACAACTAGAAATAATCATGAAAAGTGATAAATAACAGTACCTAAAGGTGCCTGTTAACACATAAACATTTTTGTTTTAAGATTTTATTTACTGGGACGCCTGGGTGGCTCAGTTGGTTAAGTGGCTGCCTTCGGCTCAGGTCATGATTCCAGCGTCCTGGGATCGAGTCCCACATCGGGCTCCTTGCTCGACAGGGAGCCTACTTCTCTCTCTGCCTCTGCCTGTGCTCGCTCCTGCGCTCTCTCTCTATCTGACAAATTAAAAAAAAAAAAGATTTTTATTTACTTATTTAAGAGCGAGCACATGAGCAGGGGGGTGAGGCAAAGGGAGGAGAAGCAGGGAGCCCCACGTGGGGCTCCATCCCAGGACCCTGAGATCATGACCTGAGCCAAAGGTGGATGCTCAACCAACGGAGCAACCTAGGTGCCCCAACACAGAAACATTTTTGAATGAAAGAATGAAAATATAAATGAACTCAAGTCATCTGCTTGTAGCACTTGCTTTGATTGACATTATATAATACCCGAAAGCCACACAGTCTTTCCCTTCCTTTCTTCATCTTTCTTCTTTCTTATTTTCATTCTTATGCTCAAGAGTCAGAACGTTCTCTACCGTTCTAAAATTTGTGATTAAATTTTGATGGTAACATTATATTATTCCATTTATATGAAATATGTAAAATAAGCAAATTCAGAGAGATGGAAAGTAGATTAGTAGCTGCCAGGAACTGGAGGGGGATTGTGGAGCACATCTTACGGTGCTAATTTGGTATTAGCAACAAAGTCATATTTAGTTCTCATTTTTTGCACGTGGTGAAATCTCTTGAAGAATTCTAACATGTTTCATTCCAAAAACAAAAAATTGAATGCAACATTTCAATGGTAATTTAAATTACTTAAGCCCATGATGAAGACAATATGTGATAAATCTGTGACAATTTTAACAATACTGACAAATTACAAAATACAGATAATTGGTAGATTAGTGGAAATTATCTATGTTGATTAAATGCTAAAAATAATAAAATAATGGTGAGATATGTATTCTTTCCAATAACAGCATGGCTATAAAGGTTAATCTAATTTATGACAGTGTCAGTTAAACCTTATTTATGATAGTGTTGGTTAAGCATTTGTATTGCTCTTATGATATCTGATAATACAGCAGTCTAATTTAGAATTATTAAAAAATCTAATTTTTAGAGCATTTGCATTTGTATTGCTCTTATGATATCTGATAATACAGCAGTCTAATTTAGAATTATTAAAAAATCTAATTTTTTTCACTTTGTTTGGATTTTCATAAAGTAGCCTATAACTTTATAGGACTACTTATAGTATTTTAAATATACGTAATGTATAGTATTTTAAAACATTTTCTCATTCTAAAAGTATGATAAATTTCTTCCCTTTTAAAACTAGATACCTGAAGATGTCTATGGTGATCAGCTAACAGAAAGCTAATAAATTTATTTGGGGAAAAACTTTTCACTCATGACTGAGGTTTTCAATATGCTACTAAGTTGTACACAATTGCCTCATTTATTCTTTTCTGGAGGGCTATTAAGTTTTGCTTACATGACAGTCACTTTAATTTCAGTAAGAAATAGAATCTTAATCTGCCTTCCTTTTGTTTAAAAATCAGAGAATTTGATTTTAAATATTTTACTTTTTAATTGATTGCCAATTATCCTCTGTTTTATTTAACCTTTTTCATATACAAGGTATACAATTCTGCTTCTACACTTTCCTTCTTCCTTTATTATTTTAATTCTGTCTGTTTCTTAGCACTGGAATGATAAATTAATGTTTACTGCAACACATTATCTGTGTTAACTTATCAACATTACCCATGAATCCATTTTCCTTTTCATCATGATAAGAAATACACCGCTTGATAAGAAAATATATCCCAGACAAGCATTTTGAGGTATTATGTTTTCTTGTTGGTATTCTCTGTAGGCATTGCTTCCAAGGGAAGAAAATTTGTCTTCTGTTGGCAAATTGTTATTCTGCTCACTACCCTGCTCTCATTATAATGTCTTCATCTTAGCAGTGTACAGTTTCTGTGCACAATATGCCTTACTGTGTTTATGCAGGTCTTAGTACTGAGATGCTGCCTTTGACATGACAGGGGTTTATGTCCTGATAGGGAAATAAGAAATCTTCTATGAACCGAGTGACAGATCAACAGAAATAACTATCTATGATTAGATATGTAAGATCACTGATCTATACATTGAGTCAACATTTAGCATGTGCTCCTTAAGCACAGACCAGTATAAAATGATTTGAAGACTGTATAAGGAAAATGAAAAAAACTGACTAAGTAGTTTATAACTTAATCTGTGGTGCTCCAATGGGGTGTCTCTCAATCAGATGAGAGCTTCAACAAATATGGGGCAACTATTGAGTGGAAGCTGGTAGCATGGGAGGTGAAATAATTCACCTGAGACAGAACAAAGGACATAGAAATTTATTGAATACACCACAAGGGAGCTGTAGACATGACAGCGGAGAGGCTATCTGCAATGAGGTAGTGGGAAGGGGCTGTTTTTAAAGGGGAAGGATGAGGAGATATGGTGACTATGGAAAATTCTCCCTTTTCTGGTAACTGTGACTAGTTTTAAGTAGCCTGTTGTCAGTTAGGGACCATGTCTACTTTGTGGTGGGTCACTTGGTGGGTATGTCTGTATTCCATTCCTCAAGCCTGTTTGCTGAAAAGTCACCTCTACATTCCCCCTGACAGATCAACAAAGACAAATCTTTGGCATTTGAGTGGAGGTCTCCTACAGAGTAGGAGCTTCTTCCTACAGAGCTGTCCCTATCTAAACTTGGCAGTTGATCAGGGGCTCTGTGCAGTTATAGACCAGAGCATGGTATTATATTAACATGCAAATAGGTGATTTGAGGGAAATTGCTTGGTGGTAAGGTATGTGGGATTTGGGGAAGGGACCCTTGGATGGTATTGGCCAGAATCTCTGTTGAACCATCATTTGTATATGGAATTGCTGGATTCTAGAAGAACCAAATTTAACAAAGAGACTAAAGAGAAAGGGACCAATAATTAGGAGTATGAGTATTGAAGCCAAGGGTCCTAAGAAGGGAAGAAGTGAGGATAGCCATAAACAGGTTTCTTTCAAGGAAAACTATCCTTGAGTTGTATGGTCCCAGAAGGAAGAAATTAGAGATTAAATCTTTTAAGATTAAAAAGACAAACCTTGGCCTGAAAAGGGGTGATGATGTGTTATAAGAGCAGGACATCAGTAAAGCTCCAGGTAACTTATGATTTATGACCAGTAAATCTGGAGGAAACCCTGAAGGAAAAGATTGAAAATGAAGTCTCAGAATTAGGAAGAAGAAATCTTGTATTTCAGGTGGAAAGTATTCATGGAGTTTTTCTAAGACAGTATCATAGAATGAGTGTATGTAGGTATTAAGATGGGATGGATTCATGGTCCTCTAGGCTTCTGGGTATCAAATTCTCCTTTGAATAATAGGTATAGTTCTCCAACGAGCTCACAGCTGTATTTGGAGGAGTGCTCTTCATCTGGGGCCAGAGTGGTCTTGATTTTGGAAAGACAGATCCATAGGGAAAAGCTGTTAAGTTTTACCAGTATTCCAGCGGTAAAGAGAACCTGATAGGGCCTGGTCCAGATATGTTTGAGGAGATTTTAGTCCTGCAAAAAGTCTTAAGGCACACCTGATGCCCAGATACAAGTTTAGGATACATGTTACCTAGGAAAGAGGGGTCAGGTTTTAGAATGTACTAGTTTTGGTGGACATTAATGGCAGAGACAGTTTGCCCTAGGGCTATCCTTTGATAGTTGGCAAAAATCTTCCTCCAGTCCAGGAGTTTAATCAATCATTAAAAGAAAAGAGAGGGATTGGTTAAAGGGCCAATTTGAGTATTCATGTCTTCTAGTAACCTTGTCACACTTTTGTGATAATCTGGAGTATATACATAAAACTCTGTTTTAATAAGGCATAGGTTCCTCTTTGAGCTGCAGTCAGGATAAAAAGGGCCATTTGGTTTTGAAGGACATTCTTTTGATTTGTGGGTGACTACATGTCAAGCTTAGTTAAAGGTGACTGCTGTATGCTTAACTAAAGGCTCTATTTGCAATTTTGTATCAACAGAGGTGGTTCCTGGAATAAATGTGACTAAGGGATATAACCATCAAGAAGCCCTCTTTGGGGGCGCCTGGGTGGCTCGGTTAAGCAGCTGCCTTGGGCTCAGGTCATGATCCCAGGGTCTTGGGATCAAGCCCTATGTTGGGCTCCCTGCCCAGGTGAGAGCCTGCTTCTCCCTCTCCCTTTGCCTAATGCTCTGCCTACTTGTACTCTCTCTCTGTCAGATAAATACATAAAATCTTAAAAAAAAAAAAAAAAAAAAGAAGCCCTCTTTGGTTGGCCAGGATGTGGAGAAAGGGGAGCCCTCTTACACTATTGGTAGATATGCAAGTTGGTGCAGCCACTTTGAAAACGGTATGGAGGTTCCTCAAAAATTTGACAATAGAGCTACCCTATGACCCAGCAATTGCACTACTAGGTATTTACCCCAAAGACACAAGTGTAGTGATCCGAAGGGCACCCGCACCCTAGTGTTTATAGCAGCAATGTCCACAATAGCCAACTATGGGAAGAGCTAAGATGTCCATCAACAGATGAATGGATAAAGATGTGAGAAGTGAAATCTTGCCATTTATAATGGAGGGTATTATGTTAACTAGAGGGTATAATGCTAAGTGAAATAAGTCAGTTATCATATGATTTCTCTCATATGTGGAATTTAAGAAATAAAATGGAGGATTATAGGGGAAGAGAGGAAAAAAATAAGTAAAATTAGAGAGGGAGACAAACCGTAAGAGACTCTTAATCATAGGAAACAAACAGGGTTGCTGGAGGGTAGGAGGGTGGGGAATAGGGTAACTGGGTGATGGACATTAAGAGGGCATGGGGTGTAGTGAGCACTGGGTGTTATATAAGACTGACAAATCAGGGGCGCCTGGGTGGCTCAGTGGGTTAAAGCCTTTGCCTTCGGCTCAGGTCATGATCTCAGGGTCCGAGCTCCCCATCAGGCTCTGAGCTCCCCATCAGGCTCTCTGCTCAGCAGGGAGTCTGCTTACCGCCACCCTCTCTGCCTGCCTCTCTGCCTACTTGTGATCTCTCTGTCAAATAAATAAATAAAATCTTTTAAAAAAAAAAAAGACTGACAAATAATTGAACTCTACCTCTGGAACTAATAATACACTATATGTTAATTAACTGAATTTAAATAGAAAGAAGAATAAAGCTAGGACCCCCCCAAAAGAAGCCTTCTTTGTTTGATGTCTAGCCTTAACTATATCCTAATTAAGAGGAATCACTGGCAAGTGATAGAAGACTTATCTCAAGAGATAAGGGCATTTCTGAGTATATCACCCAATCCAATGAAAGGGAAAGTGGAGCCATCCATTTTCTTCACAAGTCCATAATTAATTCCATGGAGTGGGCTACACCCTGACTTTTAGGCAACTATTTTGTCATTCCAGCCACACAGAATTGGTCAAGGTGCTAACTGAGTTATACAATTGGGGAATCAATCCCATTTTCTTTCTTTTTTTTTTTTTTAATTGACAGAGAGAGAGAGAGATCACAAGCAGGCAGAGAGGCAGGCAGAGAGAGGAGGGAGCAGGCTCCCCGCTGAGCAGAGAGCCCGATGTGGGGCTCGATCCCAGGACCCTGGGACCATGACCCGAGCCGAAGGCAGAGGCTTTAACCCACTGAGCCACCCAGGCACCCCTCAATCCCATTTTCCAGCTGTTCAAATAATCATATGCCCATGGGGTCCTGTTATAATCCCCATAGACAGCAAGTGCGAAGATGGCCTTTTATACGTGAACTACTGTAGCACCTTCTCTGAAGTTCATCTCAAGTTGTCTACCTTAGGCAAACATTCAAAGACAATAGAGCTAGCATTTAACATCTGCAAAGATGTGTTATAGAAACATAATTTTTCTCTCCAAAATCACCCTTATTTCCAGAGATAGCCAAATTAAGACCAATCTGTTTGTAAAACAAGTCCAATTTTATTTAACAAACTTGGCCTAATGATTTACATAAATTCAGCAAGAATAGCAATTGGCTATATAGATCTTTTAAAATCTGCTTTGCTGGAACTTTTCTAAGGGATTTAAATTGAACTTTAAGTAGCCTCTCCGGGCCAGAAGCCAAGCCAAATACTTGCCATTAGACATGCCTAAAATACCTATAGATTTGGGTGAATTTCTCTTCACAAGGGCCCCCAAATATCCTGAGATTCCTACACCTGCCAGGAAGTGACATTCTTTATTCACCTAGTGAAGCTGTTGGGAAATCTGTAAGCAAGGTATCAGGCCAACATATCCCCGGGGCTTTATGGCTCCATGTTTCATAAAGTCAACCTCAATTCCTTAAAGCTGTCCAGTCATATCTGAGTCTATGCTTGTCTCTCTCAAATATGACACTGTAGTCAAAGTCTTGGTAAAATAACCAGTGTTTTTAATGGTTTTAATGGTCCTGATAAAAGGAAAACAGATTCTTATTGAACTTATGCAAATAAGTATGATTGCCATGGAGAAAAAAATACTTACTGAGACCTTTTGAATTTCAGAGGGTTCAAGTAGAGAGAAAAGTTAAATGCTTGAATTTGTTTACAAATGAATAATTTATCATATTTCTGTAAGTCATAGATATCTTTTTTTTTAAGATTTTATTTATTAATTTGACAGAGAGATCACAAGCAGGCAGAGCAGCAGGTGGGGGGCGGGGGGAAGCAGGCTCCCCACTGAGCAGAGAGCCCGATATGGGGCTCGATCCCAGGACCCTGAGATCATGACCCAAGCTGAAGGCAGAGGCTTAAACCACTGAGCCACCCAGGCGCCCCTGTAAGTCATAGATTTCTTAAGAGAAAGTTTCTTTAATCTGAAAGAGTAAACATTAGAGAACCAGCAATGTTTCAAACAAAAGTTACAAAAACTACAGTCATTTTCCTCAATTTATTTAGTCCCATGTTATAAATTTTTGTTCAGTTTGAATGCAGCTTTAGTTAGTTCTGGAAATCTTACCCATTTCAATTGTATGATCTTAAAGATACTGAATACCTTTATTTGTCCTAAAAGTCCTTTTTCTTTTTTCCTTAAGATTTAATTTATTTATTTGACCGAGAGATCACAGGCAGGCAGAGAGAGAGAGAGAGAGAGAGATGGGGAAGCAGGCTCCCTACCTAGCAGAGAGCCCGATGTGGGGCTCAATCCCAGGACCCCAGGATCATGACCCGAGCCGAAGGCAGAGGCTTTAGCCCACTGAGCCACCCAGACTCCCCTAAAAGTCCTTTTTATGAATCTCCTTGAAGATGACACTCATTTGCCAAAGAATAAGAACAATTATACATGAGAGAAACTCAGAAATGGACATTGTTAAAGATCTGAGAGTTCATTATGATGCAACTGACAAGGAAATTCAATTATTACTGTGACACAGAACACTTCAATAATCAGAATATTGAGTGAGGACCTAATACAGAACATAGCATACCAAATAAACAAGCTGAATTAGTCAGAGACTTCGTTTGCAATTTAAAACTTGGGAAAGTTTGTTAAAACCTTAGAAAGTTTTAAAGCACATGTCTGAGTAGGATTATGGGTCATTAAAGACCTGATAAAGACAAAACACAGAAACTGATTTTCCTTGGCAAAGAAAAAACAACTTTGTTTACATTTTCTTATCAAGAGCAGACCAACAATTCAAGAAAACTTGTCTTTTTAATAGAAAGAAAGCAGAATTTCATCTTATACTAGTGTACTTTTAAAATCCATTCCTCTCAATCCGAGGCCATCCTGAGCACACATAAAATTCCTTTCCAAAGACCTCCCTTCACAAACCTACAACTTTCCTCTGCATTCAGATTTCATCACAAAGCCATTTCTCTCCAAACAACCAGTGTTATTTTAGGACAAAATAACTTTCTCTTACCTTCATCAAAAATGTATTTCCATTCTTTAGATCTTTCTTACACATACGGAATTGCTTCCCTTATTTCCCTTAGTCTTAATTATATTTAGCAGAATTTTAACTCAGAGAAATCTTAGTCTCCAGTGAAAATGAAGTAGTAACCAATTGTCAATGACTACACAAGAGCTCATTAGATGACAAATTTATGAATCGATTAAGCACAAAACATGTTTTCTAACAGACCCAAATATTCTTAGTTTCTTTGTAAACCTACATTCAGTTATCAGTGCTTTAGTATTTTCTCTCATTTGGAAAAAAGATGTAGAGGTCCAATGAATTCAATTTAACTTATCATCTAAGCAAAATTTTAAAGTTTTAGGTTACCAAACACATTGAAAACAATCTTAATTAACTGTGAAAACTTAGAGACAGACAAGATTAACCATTATCTTTAATGGTTTATTAAAGACAAGATTAACCATTTATCATTAAGTCATCTTTTGCTGACAAACTGCAGAAGAGGTAACAGCAGCTTCTCTGACCTTCAGTAATCATTGGTAGATTACAAGTTTCAGTTAGTTTAAATACCAAATTATGTTCCACCTGGGTCCACTTAAAAGTCAGTTTGTGCCCCATTGTCAGTTTTTACCTGGGGCACCAGTGGGGAAATCCGAAGTGAGTGGTGCATGCAGGCGGCAACCCGAAGTGATGCAGAGACTGGAGGAGGTGGGAAGGTAGAGGTAAGAAGCCCTGTCAGAAGGCAGAGAAAAAGGATCCTGGTTCTAAGATCTTTTTTTCCTTACTTATTTGAGAGAACATGAGAGCACAAGCAGGGGGAGCGGGAGAGAGAGAACCAGTTTCCCCACTGAGCAGGGTACCCAGTGGCTCCATCCCAGGACCCTGAAATCATGACCTGAGCCCAAGGCAGCTGCTTAAGCTACTGAGACCCCCAGGCGCCCACTGTTCTACCTGTTAAGGAGATAGCCCACGAGTCCGAAAGAAGACGGAGGGTGCCATAGCGGAAAGGCCGCCTGCCAGTTCCCAAAAGGGTGTCCCGCCAAAGGGAATGGAGGTCCCTGTTCGGGATTTCAGTCAGGGCGTCCCTCTGACTTAAAGAATGGACTGGCCTATATGAGGTGACGGCTTTTCTGGCAGCATCTTACCACAGAGAGGAGTCAGGCAAACACCTGCAACTGACTCTTTTAAGGTGTCCAATGACTTTGGGGTGTCCCATCAAAAGGGCTGCAGTGACAGGCATGGCACTTCCTTTTGGAGCAACCTCTGGCAGCAGGTAGAGCAGGACACTAGTTTGATAGGACTGGGCTTGAAAAAGGAGGAGGGGTACTCACACTGAGAAGCTTGAGGCCAGGTTCGCTGCAGATCCTGATGGCAGCGGGATCCCGAAGACAGGGACAAAAAGGGGCGGAGGCTGCTGAGAGTCAGCCAGGGTCTGAAAAGGGTCCCAACCCAGCCCCTAAGGCGTGGGGATTTGCCCTGGGCCAGCTGGCAATTGTTTAAAGTAGTTTTTAGCATCTGACTATCTCAGCACAGAATTCATTATTCTTTTTCCTTTCTTTTCTTCTTCCTTTTTTTTCTTTTTGTTTTGTTGTTTGTTTGCTTTTTCTTTTTAAGGGCCTGCTCTCTTTGTGATTCTAATTAACTACAGTATTTACAGATAGGATAATTTTGTGACTATATTAGATCATTATTAAGCAGACCCTTACACCCTTCTAGGTTTCAAGGAAGAAGACTGTAAATGAACTTTTTCCTTTTAGCAATTAAGTCAAATCCCACACAGAATTTTAATATCTTTAATAATTTTATAACAAGTCTAAAGAACACTTTTAACCATACTGTGACTCAAAACATTTTTTTCTTTCCCATTTATATGTAAGAAAAGGCACAGTGCCATTTTGATTCATTGATGAAAGCACAGAAAATATGAACAGTCTAGAGTTGGGGTAGTTTGGGGAAACTAGAATAAGGGGTTGAAAGATTTGAAACAACATATCAACACCTCTGTGGGAAGAATTAAATTATATGAAGGGGCTGTTTTGATGATTAGGTTATTATACATTTTGACTACGTTTGGGAGCATTTTGTCCATTGCCTATACATAAGTAGATGCTTTTCTTTTCAGAACATTTTAAACTGATTTTGTAAAAGTTATGAGCAGAGAGAGGAGATTATTATTAGACTTTTAGAAGAATGGGGTTTAAAGAGGGTATTATTGTTGCTAAGCACATTATTTACAACAAAATCCAGAATATATAGTTGATGCATAATATAAATGTGTTAAAATGTGATAGGAATATACAAAGTAACCTAAATAAAAACTGAATAGGATTTCTAGTATTCAATAATTTTTTGGCAAAAAAAAAATTCTTTCTGTAGATCTGAGTAAAATACCAAGAGAAATCAAAAATACCAATTTATTCAGGATCTATTTCTTTCACCTGAATATGTGAGAATGATGTTTTGAAAGTTAATGCAGAATTATGCAAAATATGCAACTGACACACAGATTTCAACAAGGGTAAATGAGGGTAATCACCAAGCTTTTTCACCTTACTGAGAATTGTCAAAATGCTGTGACAGTGCACTTTTCAATGAGGTAGGCAGTTCACAGTTTACTTTGTACAGATCATTGTGAATTTGAGAGAGGGAGAAGGAGTTAGTAAGGATGGACTTCTGCTATCTGTTTTTTTGCCTCGAAGAAATAAGATTCTGGCACTTTTAATATTTCATATGGAATCTATCTTTGCATTGTTCCCAAAGGATTCTCTTTCAGAAGGGATACAGTCTTTGTCAGTTGTAGAAGAAGAAAGAGTCAATGACATTAAATACAAATTTTCTTTACTCCATCCCACAAAATATCTGAACTCAGAAGAACCCTACCTCATTTCTATTGCTGTACTTCATCCTTAAATAAAATATGTGTAAAGTAAGAAAAGGTATGAAACTCTACCATAAGATTATGGTGCTTTAATCCAAGCAGGCTGTACAAAGACTAGTATTTAAATCGTCATTTTGTTTGTCCTTCCGGCAGGTTTTACCCTGCTTTAGGTAATACCACCCTCAAGTACACCTGGTTACATACTAATAGGATTTTGAGAGAGTGGGATGTATGCTTCTGGTTTGTAAAGTGGAAAAAAGGGCTACTGTGAATATGGACATGGGCAAGGACAAAGGCCTGGCACCTCACTTTTAGAAAGAGGATATATGGGATTTGAGCATCTAGAATTAATTTTGTTAAAACCATCTGTTGTTTACATGAACCACTAGGACACTTGTACCTCTGTTTGAAGTCCACTGATTTCAGCAGTTTTTAAAATAATACTCTGTCTCTCTTTGGAGTTAAAAAAAAAAAAAAAAGAGTTCAGTCTGTAATTGTTCTGTTTTGAAGCCTTGTTTCACTAGGATAGCATCTAAGGGTGTAAGGTGGAAAATGATAAACAGTTATATACCTGGGTGGCTTCTGGGGAACTGATCTTCCAAACCCCACCCTTCTCCTTTCTCTCTTCCTCCCCCCCTCCTTCCCTTCCTTCCTTCCTTCCTTCCTTCCTTCCTCCTTTCCTTCCTTCTTGCCTTTCTCTGCATGTACACTGACTGCTATTTAATGATCTCTGTACACCATGCCCACTCAAACACTGCACTCTTCATGTCTCTGATACTAAAATCTGAAAACTGTAACTTGTGGTCTGCTTTATATATTATTTAGGCAAGAATTGAATGGGTGAGGCTTTAAGTCATATTCAATATCATTGAGTCTAAAAGTTCAAATTAAGACCTCCTGAGTCTTACAACACAAATTCTGTACTCATTCTCATTCATCCTATCAACATTTATTAAGCATCCACTCTGGCCCAGGCACTGTGCTCAGTTTTAAGAAAACTAAGATGTGATCTCAATCTGGGACAAACTCACAGACTTTGGACTTAGGGAAAATAACAAGCATGATTTTGTAATACTATCTGAAAAGAGTTCTAAATAAGATATACACCAAGTATGCTTGCAATACTAGAGAGAAGATGACTAATTCTCTCCTGGGGAAATTGGGAAGGCTTTAGCAAGAAGGTGACATTTGAGCAGGGAATGTACTTAAAAGACAGTTGTTAGAAAAGATCAATTTCAGCTCGAGGCAGAAGATTCACTGCTGTTATATAAGGGACAATGTATTCTACCAGCTCTCTGCCTTCAATGTATAACATTTCTAGGAAAACTTAGAAATATCAGAACTGCAATAGAACTGAACTTAATAGTTACTGAAAGGGCTGAGAGTATTAAAATGACCAGCACCTGCTTCTAATGAAATATCCAGGGATTTTGGAAGACGTATTTTATTTGATATATTTCCTGCCTACTTTAAAAGTATAATGACACATCATCATTATCTCATTTTAAGATCCAAGAATAATGTACCATATTTTTCTTAGTCTTTTAGTTTTATCATTGCCTTCTGCAATAAATAGATTTTAAAATTATTATCTATCTCAGTCTGTTTGGGCTGCTTTAACTGAATTCCATAAACTGGGTGGTTTACAAACAACAGAAATTTATTTCTCATAGTTCTGGAGGTCAGTAAGTCCATGATCAAAGTGCTGGCAGATTCAGTGTCTTGTGAGGGTTTGCTTTGTGATTTACAGTTGGCTGTCTTTTTGCTATAACCTTACATGGTAGAAGGGGGCAGTAAGCTCTCTAGGGCCTCTTTAATAAAGGAACAATCCCATTCCTGAGGGCTCCTCTCTCATGACCTAGTCATCTCCCAAGGGGCACCATCCAAACTAATCCCCATGGACATGGGGATTAGGCTTTAGCATATGAATTTTTGGGACACAACCAACATGCAGTCTACAGCAACATCTACCCAGGGTTTCCTCATTCTGGCACTATTAACATTTTTTTAAAAGTTTTTATTTAAATTCCAGTTAGTTAACAGTGTAATATTAACTTCAGGTGTGTAATATATGACTTAAAACTTCCATACAACACCCATGGCACTATTAACATTTTAAGCTAGCTTAATTCTTAGTTGTTTAGGGGCTGTCCTGTGTGTTGTAGTATGTTTAGCAGCATCTCTGACATTTACTTATCAGATGTCACTAGAATTCCCTTAGTTGTGACAACCACAAATGTCTCCAGATATTACCAAATGTCCCGGGGTGGGAGTGAGGGGCACTGGTAGCAAAATCACCTCAGTTGAGAGTTACTGATTTAACTTAATAAAATGTTTTTAAGTCACCTTTGGTTTTTTCTTTTTTTTGTTTGTTTTTTTCATTTTTTAAATCAGGTATTATCCTAGAATCATTCTTGTCATTTATTTATTTATTTTTTAGTTTTTAAAATTTTATTTATTTATTTGACAGACAAAGATCACAAGTAGGCAGAGAGGCAGACAGAGAGAGGAGAAAGCAGGCTCCCCGCTGAGCAGAGAGCCCCATGTGGGGCTGGATCCCAGGACCCTGAGATCATGACCTAAGCTGAAGGCAGAGGCTTTAACCCACTGAGCCACCCAGGTGCCCCTCATTCTTGTCATTTAGCATAATATTGTTATCACTATCATTATTTTTGTGTGTGTCTGGATGGTCACACTAACATCGCAATTTTCTAAGCAGAGAGATCTGTTAACCTTGATCACATCCAGGATTTTCTTAGGCAATTGAGCCTGGCTTGGATAATTTACCGAGGGATACAGATCGCCTTTTCACTCCCTCAGAGGACTAGATACATTAGATGATTTTTAAATAGAATCATAGGAAAAACACAGGCCCAAGGTGTACTGCTATCCCCATCTATCCTGGGTCATGTGTCTTGTATAAAGTTCGCACAATACAACAGAACACAGCTGGAAATTCTTTTGTGAGTCTGTAAGTTGTAATATATTTCCCTGGCTAGAGGTGGGGAGGAGGAGATGAAGACCAGGAGAAAACTGCAAAGTAGGAAGAACCGATCCTACTTCAGTCTGAACTAACTGTGAATGCCTCCTACTTCAATCTAATAGGGGTAGCAAATCATAAGAAAATGGAAAAAAGTAGTTATTGTTCAGAGAATTCTCTGGGATGTTTCCCAATTTAAAACTAGGGGCAGTCAGGCCAGGATACAATACTAAGAAAAGAAATAAAACCGCATATTTACCACTTCAGTGATACTTCTTGACATGAGGGGAAAAAAAAATCTGTTTGCTTACCCTCTGCACTCTCAAGGTTTCTTCATTAAATTGTCAAAAGTTCTACTGAGCACCACAGAAATTGAGTTTCCTATTTTCAGAGGAAAAGGGAGGATGCTGAATGAATGGTGAATGAACAATGGTGCTTTAAAGAAAACGAAGTTCAGCAATCACATTATAAAATGCAGGATACTCGTACAGAATCATCTTAAAGTCTGTCTCCATTTTCTAGTTCAGTATTTTATGTATGTGGGAACATGTGGAAAATATTTTAAACTAGTTCTCCTCTTAAAGAGAAACCTTTGGAAATTGCAAAACTTAGCTAGTCAAAATGCACAATATTCCAATTGCCAAAGAATGCTAGTTTGAAATTCTATTACAGAATCTCCTCTTTAGCATCTATTAAACACAGCTCTGCTGAGATGCTGGGTAAAAAGAGCTGTACAAATACTTCCTGGTTTTTTAAGAGCTTCTAATTTAAGACATTGAAAAGTTAATATTTATACATGGTATAAAGTAAGAAAATCCGTGGAGATAGGTATTTTTTAACCCACTGAGCCACCCAGGCGCCCCAAGATAGGTTATTTTTTAATACTCCAACATTTCAATTAATAAGATAATTAATAAGAAACACAATATAGTTAAAGAGGGAGGTTTTTCTGCAACTCTTTGGAGGACAAAATCTTGTTGGACTTCTATAATGATGAAATTCTAGGCATGAGGCCCATCTTTGTTCAAAGTCTAGAGGAAAAATCAGGATGACAGGGTGCTAATCAGTAGATCTGACTTTATATTATTTTGCTTTTTTATCAAAGGGGGCATGCACATTTTTTAATGAATTATATAGTGCTGTGAAATTTAGGGCAAAAGAATTCCCTTCCCATCTCTCTCCACTTTCCTTCTAAATACATACTCCATTCTTACAATTTGTATAGTTATTTTTTTCTTGAATTTAACTCAAAGTTCCATATACTAATTTTGCTATTTCTTAATTTATAGATTTCGGTCATAATTTATTAACTTATTATGATAGATGAGTGTGCTAGGTCTCATGTGACACCCAATTAGACATCTAATTAGTTCAATCAGATGAAGGTGGAAATTGCTAGATGGATTTCTAATGAACCTTCCTAAAAAAAGAGGTGGATCAGCTGACAGGCATGCCTACATTTCCCTCTAGATCTTTTCTTCTGGGAAGAAAGGACTAGTGACTGGAATTGTAGCACCTTTCTTGTGATTGTGAAATTACACCAAAAAAAGAAGAGGTGGTTAGCAGGAACACAGCCCAAACTAGTCCCCAAGAATGTCCATGTTCTAATCCCCAGAATATGTGACCACATGCAAAAAAGACTCTGCACATCTGATTAAGGATAGGGACCCTGAGATGAAGATGTCACCCTAGATTATCCAGATGAGTGCAAACAAATCACATGATTTCTTAAAAGCAAAGAACCTTGCCCAACTGTGGTCAGAAAAAGGGTAATTGAAGAAGGGTTTGAGAGAAACTTCCTTTTTTTTAAAACAAAAATACGCTTCATTTATGAAGAATTTCTAATTTTGTTAAAACTGCAAGCAAATTTTTTTTCACAATTGTAGTTCTAGAGACCTGGTGATTCCAGGGTTCAAAAAAAAAAAAAAATATATATATATATATACACAAAAGAAGTACATTTCAAAGTTAATTACAAAAACTAACCCATATCAACCATCCCCACCTAAAAGAAAAATAAATAAAGCCATTTTTTAGTTGTGTAGGAATGCATGGCCACTGATTTCAGCTGTTTGAGAAAGGCCCACTTCCTTGGAAATGTCTTTTAATAAGTGAGCTGCTTGTGATGATTAAATTTATGTGTCAGTTGGCCACACAGTGCCTAGGTATCTGGTCAAATATTATTCTGGGTGTTTCTTTGAAGGTGTTTTTGGATGAGCTTAATATTTATGTATGAATGTATGTTTTGTTTTATTTCAAGTTTTTATTTAAATTGAATTAGTTAACATATATTGTAGTATAAGTTTCAGGAGGAGAATTTAGTGATTCATTGCTCACATATAACACCCAGTAAATGAACTTAACATTTAAATTGGTAGACTGAGGGGCACCTGGGTGGCTCAGTGGTTTAAGCCTCTGCCTTCGGCTCAGGTCATGATCCCAGGGTCCTGGGATCGAGCCCCACATCAGGATCTCTGCTTGGCAGGGAGCCTGCTTCCCCCTCTCTCTGCCTGCCTCTCTGCCTATTTGTGATCTCTGTCTGTCAAATAAATAAATAAAAAAAAATAAAATAAAAATCTTTAAATTGGTAGACTGAGTAAAGCAGTTTGCCTGCTCTTATCCACTCCATTGAAGGCCTGAAGAGAATAAAAAGGCTGGCCCTCTCAGGGGCCTGGCGGGTCAGTTGTTTAAGTGTCTCCTTTGGCTCAGGTCATGGTCCCAAGGTCCTGGGATCCCACTCCAAATCAGGCTCCCTGCTTAACAGGAAGTCTGCTTCTCCCTCTCCCATTGCCCCTACCCCTGCTTGTGTGTGCATTCTCTCTCCTTGTCTCTCAAATAAATAAATAAAATCTTAAAAAAAGAGGGAAAAAAAGAAGAAAAAAAGGCCAGTCCTCCCTGGAGTAAGAGGAAAATCTTCCTGCCTTACTTAAGCTGGGACATCAGCTATTTCCTGATTTTGGATATGAAAACTGAAACATAGGCTTTTTCTGGTTCTTGGGCCTGCCAGCCTTTGGACTACAAGCCTTAGCTGTGAGTCCCATTCCCTAGCCTCAGTGCTTTAGTTCTGCCAAGAAAGAATTCAGAGCCAAACTCTCAAGCAAGAGTTTAATAGTCATCAAAGCAAAAGTATGCTCTAAAGGTAGGAGAAGGGGCAGAGGCAGAGGTGGCACCTGCACTGGGGTTAAGGGTGTCTTTTCCTTTTATCTGTGTTTGGGTTGCAGGGTCACACCTGGGGAGGCCTTTGTTTGAGGGTTCTCCAATCACATGGGAGTCTCCTCCTATAGGATAGTAGAGGGAGTTTATGACTGTGTATGGTGTTTAGTGGAACTGGCGGGGCAAGCAACCCCCTCAAGGGGGGGGTCAAAACTGCAATGTAAATGTATTATAATGAAGCTATAAGTTACTTTAGGGCAGTGGTTATAGGGAAGAGTGCATGTGTGGGCCCCAGGGTTCCTCCCACCCCTGCTGTGGGAAAATCCTCCTTTGCAGCTGTGGGGTGGTTGGCAGTTTCTTGCGTTTTATTTTTTTCAACGGTTGAAAAGTCCTTCTTCATGTCTCGCTAACTGCCTACTCTACCAGAACTACTAGAACCACACCATTGGCTCTCTGCAGTCTTTAGCTTATTGCTACAGATCTTGGGACCTGTCAGCCTCTATAATTGTATGAGGCAATTCCTTATAGTAAATCTCTCTTCCTCTCTCTCTTTTTCTCTACACAGACACACATACACAGATACACACACACACACACACACACACACACACACACACACAATTGGTTTTGTTTCCTGGAAAATACTAATAAACTACTTGATCAAAATTACTTGCTTCTTAGAAAATACAATCCAATAACAAAGCTCCACTCGTGGAATATACGGTCTTCCACTGATTTTACAGGGAGTTTATAGGATGATGAGATCAGCAGTTATTAGCCTATGGAGCACAAAATAAGAGTATTCACTGAAAGTGGAAAAGAATACTGAAGGGAAGGCAGTTTCCTCCAGTTCTCACTCAGCCTTTTAGTTTGATAAAACTAAAGGATGTATTCGGCGCACCTTAGGGAAAACATTTGAAATAATTACAAAAAAGTGCACCTAGTATTATTTCCCAGAAAGACTATCTCTGAAAAGAAGGAGGAACCCAGACAGGGTTTCAATGGTATGGGATGAGGGTGGGTGGAGTGGGGTGGTTCTGGCTCCCAATCACTTCTGTTCTTGTTCTACTATAGCTTCTCCCCCCACCCCCACCCCAGTCATGTCCTTCACAAGATGTGAGATGTGGGAAGATACTTGGAGCTGAGCTCAAAGTTGATGGAAACCATGCAGTACACTTGTGCCCTCAGATTGCTAGAAAGTAAACCCGCTCAAAAATATCTTTGTAAGTCACATTCAAATTGATACCATTTTTATAAAATAGTATCTCACTATTTTGGGAAGTCTGCTTTAGACTTTTCTCTGCTTTATCCACAAACTTCCTCCTCAAAATAAAAATAACTGTTGAACTTCAGGCAAAGAGTTGGCTGTCTCTGTGTCTTCAAGAAGACTGACTTAAATCTCAGGGCAGACCCAAATAGAGGTATTTACCATTGGTCTGGCGGAACTTAGTTCCCTTTTTGCTCCACCAATAATTAGCTTAACTTATATGGAGGAAGCAGGCCAAAAGTCAAGGAATGTAGGTGATTTCTGCTTAACTTATATGGAGGAAGCAGGCCAAAAGTCAAGGAATATAGGTGATTTCTAAAGCTGAGATTGGCAAGGAAACCAATTCTCCCCAATGCCTCAGTAAGAAATGAGATCACACTGACACCTTAATTTTAGCTCAGTAAGACTCACATTGGGTGTCCTACAGAACTAGAAGATAATAAATTTGTATTGTTTAAGCCACTTAATTGTGGTAATTTATTATGGCAAAAAAAGAAAGTTAATCTAGAAGCCATTTGTCTGAATACAGCAGAAGAAAAATAGAAGAAACCTGGCACACTGATGATCTGGAGCCCTGGATGACTATGTTTGAACATTTTGTGTGTGTTTGAGAGACAGAAAATGACATCTTTATCTTCTGTGTGTGTCATTGATTTCCAAGTCTATTTCTCATGATCAAGATCTGATTTTTCACTAATATAATGAAGATTGAGTTCTCCTATAGATTCTCTTCCCTTCCCTTGTCCTTTAAATGAATGGTTCAACTTTTGCTGAAATGAATATTCAGTGTTTATATTATTAAAACAATACAAATAATTAAATTGAGCCAAGAAATCTACTATTATATCTTTTCCTTTATTGAAGAAGGTTTTATTATCCAGAAGTGTGAGTGTGTGTGTGTTTCTAAATGGTTAAAGCTATTGGCTTAGGTATTAATCCTGCTTTTCTCTTCTTGAGGATCTCCTGAAAGCTTCCATTCCCCATTACATGAAAAATACATTTTTAAAAGATTGTGCATGGGGGTGCCTGGGTGGCTCAGTTGTTAAGGATCTGCCTTCAGCTCAGGTCATGCTCCCAGGGTCCTGGGATTGAGGCCCACATTGGGCTCCCCGCTCAGTGGGAAGCCTGCTTCTCCCTCTCCCACTCCCCCTGCTTGTGTTCCCTCTCTCCCTGTGTCTCTATCAAATAAAAAAATAAAATCTTTAAAAAAGAAGAAAAAAGGTCTGCATGTTTGATGCCTCTTAATTCTTCTCTCACACTTGATTGATATTTAGGATAGGTAGACTATTATAAATTATTTTTCTCTCAGGATTTTGAAGGCTCTGTTCCGTGATTATTTAACTTTTAATATTGCTATTGAAAAGGTCCATACTAATTACATGAGCTGTTTCTCTAGAAACTTTTATGTTCTTCCAATATCAGGTTTCTGAAAATTCTCAGTGTTACATCTTATTGTGAATCTTTTCCCAATAACTGTGCTGGATTTTTAGGGGCCTTTTCCATCTGTAGACTCATTTCTTTCAGTACTGGAATATGTTCTTGTATTATTTCTGCAGGATAATTTTTACCTTTTGCTTTTCTAGTTCAGAGAACCCTATTAGATATTGATTTTATTCAACTGAGTTTTCTTTTCTTTTCCTCCTATTCTCCCGTTCTCTGACAATTTTTTTTTCTATTTACTGTATTTCCTTAATTTTATCTGCCAACAATTTTGCACTTTTGTTGATATTTTTTACAGTTTCTAATCATGTTTTTGGCATCTTGCTATGGCTCATGTATTAATGTATGTGTTTATCTGTGTAAATTATCTCTAAGTTGGGGGAATATATATATATATTTTTGCCATTGTATTGTTTTCCCAAATTTCTTCTTTTTGTCTTTGCTTTTTTTCTCTTTTTTCTTTGTTTCAAGTTTTTATTTAAATTCTAGCTAGTTAATATATAGTGAATTATTGGTTTCAGGAGTAGAATTTAGTGATTAGAATTAGTAGAATTAAGTGGTTCATTACTTACATATAACACCCAGTGCTCAGCACAAGTGCCCTCCTTAATACCTGTCATGCATTTAGCCCATTCCCTGACCACTTTTCATTCAGTAACCTTCAGTTTGTTCTCTATCGTTAAGAGTCTCTAACAGTTAGCCTCCCTTTTTGTCCCCCCCCTTCCCCTATATTTATCTGTTCTGTTTCTTGAATTCCACATATGAGTGAAATCACATGGTATTTGTCTTTCTCTGGCTGTCTAATTTCACCTAGCATAATACACTCTAGGTCCGTCCATGTCATTGCAAATGGCAAGATTTCATTCTTTTTTTATTTTTTTTAAGTTTTTATTTATTTGACAGAGAGAGATCACAAGTAGGCAGAGACACAGGCAGAGAGAGAGAGAGAGGAAGCAGGCTCCCTGCCGAGCAGAGAGCCTGATGGGGGTTCGATTCCAGGACCCTGAGACCATGTCCTGAGCCAAAGGCAGAGGTTTTAAGCCACTGACCCACCCAGGCGCCCCAAGATTTCATTCTTTTTGATGTCTGAGTAATATTCCATTGTGTGTATACACTACTTCTTCTTTATCCATTTATCAGTCTATGGATGTTTGGGCTCTTTCTGTAATTTGGCTATTGTTGATAATGCTACTGTAAATACTGGATGCATGTGCTCCTTCAAATTAGTGTTTTTGTATCCTTTGGGTAAATATCTAGTAGTATAACTGCTGAATTGGAGGGTAGTTTTATTTTTATTAACTTTTTAATTAACTTATTAATTAATAAGTTAATAAAAACTTATAAACTTATACTTATATAAACTTAAACTTATATAAACTTATACTTATAAACTTAACTAATAAAATTAACTTCTATAACTTTTAAATTAAGTTATTATTTTTATTAACTTTTTTTTTAAGATTTTTATTTATTTATTTGACAGACAGAGATCACAGGTAGGCAGAGAGGCAGAGAGAGAGAGAGAGGAGGAAGCAGGCTCCCTGCTGAGCAGAGAGCCCGATGCGGGGCTTGATCCCAGGACCCTGGGATCATGACCTGAACGGAAGGCAGAGGCTTTAACCCACTGAGCCACCCAGGCGCCCCTATTTTTAACTTTTTGAAGAAACATCATACTGTTTTCCAAAGTGGCTGCACCAGTTTGTATTCCCACCAAAACATAAAAGGGTTTCCCTTTCTCTACATCCTTGCCAATATCTGTTGTTCCCTGTGTTATTAATTTTAGCCATTGCCTTGGTTTGTAATGGTGGAAATTTTGGTAAGTTTTTTTGCTAGTTCACTCATATTTGAGAATCAGCAATTAAGAAACATTTATAAGTTTATGGACCTGGTCAGTCTTGTTTACAAACTGGCTTTACTGGAATGATTTTTCCACTGGAAGACCTTTAAATGTCGCTTTATATAAGCCTTTTCGTCCAGTGTGGTCCTGGCTCCTCGGGTAAAGGTCTTTTAGCTCTTGCCTTGGGGCTATAATGATGCCCCCTGATTTACAACTAATCCTTTATTTTCAGTCCATCACAGCATTTTCTTTCTTTTTTATGATTACCTGCTATTCTCAAGTCCAAATCTTTTCTGATTCTATTTTTCTAGAGAATTATTGTCCCATCTCCTTCAAACATAGAACAGTAATTGCCTGGTTGAGACAGGAGGGAGGATTTGCGCTCTATGTGCTGCCTTCTTAGATTTTTCACCTCTTGCTTCACTGCAGATTCCTGTGGCAAGTACTGCTTCAAATTATGAAGCTTTCGGGGATTTTGCAGAGCAAATGAGCTTGCTTCTTCTTTTTTTTTAAGATTTTATTTATTTATTTGACAGAGAGAGAGAGAGAGTACAAGCAGGGGGAGCAGCAGCAAGAGCAGCAGGCAGAGGGAAAGGGAGAAGCAGGCAGCCTGAAGCAGGGCTTGATCCCAGGACCCTAGGATCCCTCCCAACCTGAGCTGAGGGCAGATGCTTAACAGACTGAGCCACCCAGGCACCCCGAGCTTGCTTGTTGTTGACATCTTCGTTTATCTTCCTATAATCCATAAATTTAGTTTGTATGGTTTTTTTTAAAGATTTTATTTATTTATTTGACAAAGAGAGATCACAAGTAGGCAGAGAGGCAGGCAGAGAGAGAGAGAGACCGGGAAGCAGGCTCCCTGCTGAGCTGTATCCCAGGACTCTGGGATCATGACCTGAGCTGAAGGCAGAAGCTTTAACCCACTGAGCCACCCAGATGCCCCCAGTTTGTACTTTTTAATCTTTCATTCTTTTTTTTTTTTTTATAGTTTTGTACCTAATTTTTTTTAAGATTTTATTTATTTATTTGACAGAGAGATCACAAGTACGCAGAGAGGCAGGCAGAGAGAGAGGGAGGAAGCAGGCTCCCCGCTGAGCAGAGAGCCCAATGCGGGGCTCGATCCCAGGACCCTGAGATCATGACCCGAGCCGAAGGCAGAGGCTTTAACCCACTGAGCCACCCAGGCGCCCCTAATCTTTCATTCTTTATATGTGATGTTTTGTATTATAGATATCTACTAACATCTTTGAAGATGAAGCTGGTGGCTCCCATTCTAATCTAATTGTGTTTTGTTATTTTGATTTGTAATTTTAAGTATCTAAAAATAAAATGGAGTTTTTGCTTTTATCTTAAAGCTGAAATTCCATTTTAGATATTTAATGACCTAAAAAATTTTTAAATAAATGGTGTGACTTTTTAAAATAAAGACTGTTGATTTTAGCAAATAACGTAAAAGTTACCGAAGTATACAGAAGTAAAACAATAATTAATTTTAACTGCTTAATTTTAATTGCTTAAATCAGAACCAGAACAATTTTAATCACATAATTTGTTTAAAAACCTACTGAAATATTAAAGGGCAGGCTCATTTAGACATCATTTAGGCAAAACCATTCACTTAGAGATGATAATTCTCAAAATATAGTCTTATTCAGTTCATAGTCTTTGAGGCTGTGGCAGTATGAGTAAGGCCACTGATTATAAAAATCTCAGTACTGTGCCTGTCCCCATTGTACTATTTGATATTTTGCTTTATTTTATGATGAAATAAATGGCACAAGTGAGTGAAAAAATAGGGGCCAGATATATAAGAAAAAACAGCATGAGCAAGGAAGCATTAACACTTTTTAGTGTCAGATGTGTGTAATAAGATAAGAAATATGGGGCGCCTGGGTGGCTCAGTGGGTTAAAGCCTCTGCTTTTGGCTTGGGTCATGATCTCAGGGTCCTGGGATCGAGTTTCCTCCTCCGAGTGCCTGTTTCCTCCTCTCTCTCTCTACCTGCCTCTCTGCCTGTTTGTGATCTCTCTTTGTCAAATACATAAATAAAATAAAATCTTTAAGAAATACAGAAAGATCCTGAGATCCACCATTTACAATCCAGTCACTAACGTACCTTCAAATTTCTATTTCCACGTTTTACCTTATACTACTATCTAAATTTGGAATGCCTGAAAAGAAGTTTGGATTTTGTGTTTGTGTGGGGAAGGTGGTTTTGTTTTGCTTTGATTTTTCTTTTTGATACCTGAAACTAATTTAGATCCCAAATCACATTTTATACTATTCACATAGTATTTCTATTTTTTATTCATTCCTTAGGTAGATTATAAACTGGTTTTAAATCCAACATATAGCAAAATGCCTGTATACAGTAGCTTTTCCTAAGTCTTTGAATAGAATTGAATGTCATGACTAACCTAGCCCACAGCAAATCCCCAATAGTTTTAACTTATATGGTCATCATTTTTTATGCCATTTTTGAAAACATTTGCATTGTTTTAAATTTGTTTTCATTTGAAAACTAGGTAGAAAGGAGATGTCTTATGTGTTGGCAGCATTATGTTCCCAGCACCTCTCACAGTGTCTTATGCACAGAAAATTCATTGCATCTCTGTTGATTGAACAAACTGCTAAGAGATGCACTTAGATAGAGGCCAATAGAGTAAGAAAAATGCATACTGACAATGAAATTGAAAGACAGAAATATATCTCCATTTTCTTGGCAAATCTTCATAGAACATGGTAATCATAAACAAAATATCTTATGCTCTTATGATTTATAAACACTTGTGAGATGTCAATCTACTGTATGTGAGTATGTGAGTAAGAAAACATAGGGAGGTTAATAAGCATATTCAAAAATCATCCTGCCACTAAACAGCAACTTTATTATTAATATTATTGTAATCATTTTATTAATAATATTCTTATTATCATTATTTTAGTGGTTACCATGAGGGTAGATATGACTGCCAAATATTTATAAGTATGTTTTTATAAGTACAGTTGTGCAAGGGATTATCATCTCTAAATACCAGACCTGTGCACTTGATGAATGTAAACAGCCTGGTCATTTTTTCTTAGTCTTAAACAATACTATTAATTTCAGATTCAGAGGATAGAAACTGTGTGAAAGGAAGTATTTCTTCTTAGAGCAATTCCTTTTGCATTAGGTATAACACAAATTATGTTATAAGGTTATATGTTATAAGGCTATGTTATAAGGTTATATATGTTATAAGGTTATAAGGGAACCTTATGCTGATATAGGGGCAAGAAATAAATACTTGCTAACTTTAAAAATTAAACAATAGAATAAAAAGAATATTTAATTATCACAGGGAATTAGTTATTACTAATTTCCTCAGCTGATGCTTAAAAAGGAATGCAAAATAAAGGGAATTTCGGTTTCAGAATAGATGAACATGGAACTGTATAAAAAATTTAAAATATTCAGTCGAAATTTAAATACCACGCTGACACGCTCCTATGGTGAACATCATCACAGAGGAAATCTTCACCCTATAGCTTATCTGATTATAAATAAGCTTTCCATTACCAGATTGACTGAAAGTGATTATATTTCATATGTATCTTTTCACTTTTATTGATTCCAGACACAGGAAACACATGAGCTCTCATGTATATGGTTCCTTCTAAGATTTTGATTGAAAATTTTACTCAGTTTCTAAAGTATTAGTTTTTGAAGTTTTTACGTCTTCTGTTTTAGAAGTAAACATAATACAAACTAAATTTTCTTATGGCCTACCTAGTTCCTTTTAGGAATATTTTGCTTTGTCTTATTCTTCATCAAAAAAAAAAAAAAAAAAACCCAAAAACTTTAAAACTGGTTGTGTGGGGATGCCTGGGTGGCTCAATTGGTTAAGCAGCTGCCTGCAGCTCAGATCCTAAGTCCCCATATCAGGTTCTTTGCTCAGCGGGGAGCCTGCTTCTGCCTCCCTGCGGCTCCCCCCTGGCTTAAGTTCATTCTCCCTCCCTCTCTGTCTCTGACAAATAAGTGAAATATTTTTTTAAAAGATTTTATTTATTTATTTGTTAGAGAGAGAGCAGGAGCGAGCACAGGCAGACAGAGTGCTAGGCAGAGGCAGAGGGAGAAGCAGGCTCCCTGCTGAGCAAGGAGCCTGATGTGGGACTTGATCTCAGGGATCATGACCTGAGCCGAAGGCAGCCACTTAACCAACTGAGCCACCCAGGTGTCCCCGAAATATTTTTGAAAAACCTGATTGTGTGGATATAAAATTAGTATGTATTATGTCCATATTTTCATTTCTAGGTCCTGACAAATCAAATGAATTTAAAACAATAAGAAGAACCAAATAAACAGCAATATGACTGGCATTTCTTCTTCCCATAATCAATATTATTGAGAAATATTTATCAACATGAAATCCCTTAATCCCAGGTGCCTATATGATTTGGTGTTTGCTTTTAATAAGTGCAATATATTTTTCTAAATTCTATGTTCCCATTCAAAGAGGTTTTATATTTTCATCATTATCATATTAATTATAAATATACACTAAGTACTGTGTATGTGAAGCACTCTGCATAGATTCTTACATATATATTACCTCACTTAATACAGGTAATGACCCTCTGAGGTAGTTATTATCTCTTTTATCCACAAAGGACAGTCGGGTACTTGGTGGGAGTTAAGTATGGCCCAAGGTCATACAGAGACTAGTACTAATAGGAGTCAAATCCAGGTAGTGTGATTTGAGCAACCGCACTTCTGATTGTCTTCAGAGATGGCTGTATTTTTAACGTCAAAACGAGATTTAAAAAAATGGAGTGGACATTGAGTTGAGTTGAGAATAACAATCTCTAATCACAAAATATTTCTTAGAACTGTAATAGGACACTGCAATTTTATTAAGGTGCTGACTTGTGCTTTCTTTTTAAGAAAATCTCTATTTTATCTCAAACCTTAAAAATAGCAGAGCGAGGGCGCCTGCATGGCTCAGTGGGTTAAAGCCTCTGCCTTGGGCTCAGGTCATGATCCCCGGGTCCTGGGCATCAGGGCATCAGGGCATCAGGCTCTCTGCTCAGCAGGGATCCTCCTTCCTCTTCTCTCTGCCTGCCTCTCTGCCTACTTGTGATCTCTGTCTGTCAAATAAATAAATAAAATCTTAAAAAAAAATAGCAGAGTGAACTTAAGGATATGAGGAAATGTAGTTTTCTGCAGAACTTTTGTAAGTTATAAATAAATATTTAAAATGAAAATAGAATGATGAATATAGCATTTTATGTACAATATATTATTTATGAGGAATAAAAGCCCAATATAGAAATTTGCATATCTAATTTTTCTTGGGTATTATTTTTTCTCAAATAAAAAGTAATTTTGGAGAATGTTATCTTTTTAAGTTACTTTAAATCATTTACTCAAAGACTTACTGACACAAATTATAATAGTATAAAATTTAAAATATTATGGATTAGTCAAACATCAAACTATGTGCTTCTTATTTATTTATTTTTTTAAAAGATTTTATTTATTTATTTGAGAGAGAAAGCATGAGCGGGTAGAGGGAGTGGAGGGAGGAAGGGATAAAAGGAGAGGGAGAAGCAGACTCCCAGTTGTAGGCAGCCTGGATCCCAGGACCCTGGAATCCTGAAATGAGCCTAAGTTAAATGCTAAACCCCCTGAGCCACTCAGGTGTCCCTAAAATATTTGTGTTTTAAACTTGAGTAGATAAAAATCCATTTCAAAAAGAATGTTTATATTTAAACATAGAGTAGATTTAAATGACTTGATATGAACTAATAATTTGCTGTTACAGTTTACTATTCCACAAAAAGTTTGAATGATTCCCTGATGTTAAATTTTCTATGTGTAATGACAGTCTAGTTTAATTTTTTACTAACAGATATGCATTCATACATGAAATTCAGTTTTTTAACTCATTAATGTTAAAATGCACAGATGCATGTGTGTGTGTGTGTGTGTATGTGTGTGTGTGTGTGTGTGTGATTGTAGTCCATGATTTTCCTGGCCTAATCAACTTAAAAGAATTTGTTCATATTAATAGTTCCCTCACACACATTATTATATTTTATGTAAATTTTTGAACTCTTACTAGGCATCATCCAGTACTATTAGTCTCATAAGTTTTATAAACAGGCTGTTCTTATACCATGTTCTTATTTCTCTCACCTTACTTGATGGATGTTGTTCATTAAGTTACTCTAGACATCATCAAAATGCATTAAATTGAGTTAACTCAGAAATTAAAAAAATGATACTATTTGAATCAATGTGCCAGTTATGAATTTAGCCTCTCAACTTCAAATCCACGTTGGACTGACTTTTCTGTGATCCTGGAGCTGGATCCTCTAACTATTCCTTCTTTGCCAGCTGTCATGCTTTGTCAGTAGAGTGTATAGGAGGGACCCTGGAAAACAAAGGGATTCTCTTCTGGGGTCCATTGTGTTCCTATAGGCAGGATTTTAGCATGTGTATGTGATTTCTGCAGTGTCCAGCACTTGCAACACAGCATGCCTCTGTAAGACTAGGCTGCTGCAACACCTGGCTGAAGAGAGCCAGATAGACTGGTACTTCCTTGAAATGGCCTGCCTAGCCCCCTCTCAGGCAACTTGGTAGTACTGAGAAGGGAGACCTTTTTCTCTCTGCCCTATAGTCTTTCTAGCTGGACTTAGAATCAAGTTGACATAAGACAGGTTAACAGGAGAAATTAAAATTAAAAGGTGTACAAATGGGGAATCCACATAGACATGAAATTCCAAAAACAATGAGGCCACATGTATCTTACATGAGCTAAGGAGAGGGGTAGGAGCTTGAGGATACAAAAGGGAGACAGCTCATTAGCAAAAAAGGTGAAAGGAGATGCTTGGGAAAACAAGGTTGCTCTTATATGCACATAAGCTCCTTAGGTAAAGGGAAGTTTGTTAATAGCTCTCTTCTTATTATAGGCTCTCCTTTCCATTGTAAATTTATGCAGTTGTGGGGGAGGCAGAGAGCTTTTCCTGTGTTGAGTTTTGATTTCTTTTAACTGAAAACACTCTTTATGCCAAAGTGGGCCACCTTGGGCACCCTGTTCTGGGGCCCTACACTTATCCTCAGCGAATGTCTCCACTACCCAGAGTTACAGCTATTTACTGTCCAAGGATATCTGGAAGTCAGGCCTTTCAAATGTCCAGCATGGGGATTGAACATTTCCGTCTCAGCCCTAGGGGTAGCTCCTCTTTTCTTTCTTAAAAATATTTTATTTATTTATTTGAGAGAAAGAGTGAGAGAGAGTACGGGAGAGGGGTGAGGGGCAGAGGGAGATGAGGACTCCCTGCTGAGCAGGGAGCCTGATGTGGGGCTTGATCCTGGAACTCTAGGATCATGACTTGAGGTAAAGGCAGATGCCTAACTGAGTGAGCCACACAGATGCCCCTACATCTTTTACTCTTATGTTCTTTAGAGTTCTTTTTCTCCTTCCTCCCCAATCCTCTATTTCCTAATTCCCTGTTATAGTTAGTAATTTTTTATATTAAACTTTTCCTGTTCAAATTATTGTACAGTTTCTGCCTTCTGGTTAGACTCTCCTCATGGATATAATCAATAACAAACAGTTATGTATACTGTACATCTTTAGTGAGACTGAAGATTCTTCAGCGTCTGTTCTTGAAGAGATGTCTGTGTATAAGATATGTGTACAATGCCTAGGGAGTAGATAGAAGACTGGGAGTCCACCAAGATAGCATTTATAATACAATTTCCTCATAATAACTCAGTTTACTGTGACACTGAAACATAGCTAATAGGGCACTGGAAAGCACTTAATTAGTGGAGGTAACGAAATTAACACAAATAACCACAACAAGATAGTTTTAAATGTATCAACATGTCAAGGTTCTTGTCAATTTTATTTTCATATTGAAATAAATAAATTTAATGCATGAATGTGTATGAGAAATAGTCATTCCCAGGCAATTTTATATCCCTGTTGTGAGTAAGTGATGCATGAGTCCACTGAAGACTTAGAAGGCTTAAAATAGAATAGATGTCAACTTGAAAAGTACTTAACTTCACTTCAGATATCTCCTCTCCAAAAATGCCTATTAAGTTAGGAGTCACTGGAATCCTAAGTAGAAGAAAGTAAATGCTAATCAAGGGAGTGACTTCATCATCTATGCATTTCTAGTAGCTAACACACCTAGGTCCTCCTGCATTTTGGGCACTCAATAAAAATGTGTCAAATGAATGAGTGGATTTTGCTAGATGCGGCTAGGATTTTACTTTTCTCTTTGTAAAATACAATATTAAAGGATTTAATACATGAAGAAGCGATTATAACTTTATGAGCCTATTATAGGAACTAATCTTTGCTTATAAAATACAGCCTTAAGAGTAGAGAGTCATGTTAGGTAGTAGCTGTTTTCACTCTTTCTGGCAATATAAAGAGAGTGGAAAATATAGAAGGTTTGTTTTTAAAACACTGAGAAATGTTTATATATTTTATAACACTGGAAAATCAGTATTATTATTATTGCAAGTCACCTCTCAATTTGCTATAAGTAGGTCAAATTTTTACCATAGATTTCTTTAACCTATTCTTTCTATATAAACAGTTCCATTAAGGTGGATACTAGGGAAATTCTTGTCTTCTAAGAAGTCAGCATAGTGGGGATAAGAAGAAATACCACAAGCTATAAATGCCACATTCTCCATCAATCCCTGTTCCAACACCACTCCATTTCTGGCCTCTAGGACGAAGTAAGATAACTAAGTCTCAATTTCTCCATTTGCAGATGACAATAACAATATGCTTTGTCTTATGATATTTGGAGGATCCAAGAAGATAGTATATGTATGTTGTTTTGAGGATCCAAAAAGACAGTGTAAATAAACATGTTTTAAAAATTGCTAAGCAATAAAAAATATAATTTTATAATAAGACCATGCTATAAGTCATGATCAAAAGCATGCTTCCACAAAGTTAGTACAGGTTGATTAGTATTTGCATAGGCCTACCTGGCAGTAGTGGGTGCTATGGAGGTGTGCTGACATTGTTATGTAGGAGACAAAAGTACAATCTTTGAAACCAAACCAGCATGGGTTAAGATCCATAATCTGTCCTTTAGTAACTGAAATACTTTGGGCAAGGTATTTAATTTCACTGTTCTCATTTTTCTCATCTTTAAAATGGGATGACAATGCTTAGTTTATAGAGTTGTGAAATAAAAATGAGCAAGTACTTATCACACAGTATATGAGACATAGTAAGTCCCTTATTAATGATACCTCATTATATAATGAATCATTTACTTTGCCCACAGATGACAAGTTGGACTAATTGTATACACCAAAATTGGAATTTTTGTACAAGCACCTCTTCATTTTTCTGAAATCTTTGGATGCAGATCAGATCAGAATTTGTGTAAGATGATAAAATCATGCAGAACAGATGCATTTGGAACTTTGTTGAATTGACTTGGTTAGTAGTTATTATTTTTTATATGCATAACAATTACTTGGGGTGCTTATAATAGATGCAGAATATCAGATTTTAGTTCCAGAGATTTGATTTTGGGAATGTGATGTGTGTCCTGGGGATTAATGCCTAAAATCGTGATTCTGATATGGGTGATGCTACTAAGAGCTATTGCTCTCAATATGTCATGTTTAGGAGGTGCTGATTATACATTATTACATTTTAATTCTGTGTGTATTCCAGGATAATCTATGATTTCTACTTTCTCTTCTAAAAGTTTTTTCCTTTGTTATATTGAGAAAAAAAATTTGGAACCACATGATATGATACATTTGAAATAGCTGCATTATAAAAAGTAATTACAAATATTATATAAAATTGAGATAGAATTTGAAAAGATTTAAAGAAATGCATCTATGAAAATATATATTTGCTTTATAAATATTTTTGTGCATTTTGAATTGCTCTATTTTGTGATGTTGATTTATTTTCCAATTGCATTTCTGCCAGTTTTTAGAGGGTAGTCTAAAGAAGCAGAAAGCAGAAAAAGAGTTAGTTTTGTATGCTTTCCATACAACATAAAATCCCTGAGGATATTTCTAGTGGTTGTTTTATTTGTTCAAACTTTGAGTTGTTTATATAAGATATTCTGGAAACTTAGAGATTTGCCAACAGTCATACTAATTTTATTGATTTGTGTGTGGTTCATGTTGTCTGTTTTAATATTTATGTTAATTAAGTATTTTTTTCAAATGGTAACAGTCTTACCAAATAAAAAAAGTAAATTATTTATTTAAACATGTCTATATAAACACAACCTCATACTCACACTTAGAAGACTTTAGAATTAAGCCAAATGATTTGTTAAACAATTGAAATTAATACTATTTTTCATTTACTATTATTGTACTACTAATAATGATGATAATTTTGATAGTTAACATTAGCTGAACACTGATTATTTGCCATTTACACTTCATTATAATTTGTGAAATAAATGTTATTGTCATTGTATTTTATGAACGAGAAAACTGATGTTCAGAGTAGGATGCCTAAGATTACACAGTTTATGAGTGGTAGCATTGGAATTTAAGCTAATTTATCTGATTCTGGAATTTGAAAATTTAAGTAATACACTATTAATTTGCTTTAAGAAAAAATACTCAATTCTAAATGTGCAAAAGAATAGTTTCACAAATTTTCAATGATGAAATAAAGCATTTTCCTTTCATTTGGAAAGAAGTGGAAAATAAAAACATGCACTTAGTTTCCTTTAAAAATCTAAATTAGTTTTCTTAGTAAATTCACACATGCATTCCAAATAACTTCATTTGTACACTGACTGACTACTGCTAGGCTAGAAACTGACAAAAGATATCAATAGACACAGGCAAATAAGAGGAGATTCTTTTTATAAAAATTAATTAATTTATTTTAGAGAGCGAGAGCAAGCACAAATGGGGGAGGGGCAAACAGAGAGGGAGAGAGAGAATCTCAAGCAGACCCACTAAGCACAGAGCCTGCTGCCAAGATCATGACCTGAGCTGAAACTAAGAGTCAGATGCTAGCCTACTGAGCCACACAGGCCCCCCAAGGGGAGATTCTTTCAAATAACATCTACAAGAAGATGGCTTCCACCTAGAGCAGAGAACAGGGCAGTATCATTGCAACTGAAAGCTTTGCTTTCTTAATCCATGTACCTGCCCCAGAGGTCACATGCAACAGTGGCTGGGTCTGCTGACTTGCCACAATTATGGGCAAGACTTAAAGCAACTGTAGAAATGGTTATAAGGTAAGCTCATATTCCCTCTGAGGATATACATATTCATGTCAACATACATATCTATCACAACTGTAAGCTTCAGAATAAGTCGGGACTTTTCACAGCATATTCCTATGTGAATACCTTGAATAGGGCAGAATTAGTCTTCACTTTCCCATACTAAGAATCAGGGCCTTACTGAAATTCTATTTTCATGCACCTAAATTATCTAAACATTTGGCAAGATGAATGTGAAAATTAGTTTATTCAGACATTGACTATTTAGAAATGGTTTGGATTTTTTAAAACTCTGAATAAAATTAAAATCAGTTTTGTTAGTTTATAAAGAAAATTTGAGAACACAAAAAAAGTGATATTATTAAAGTTATGTTATATTGTGTTTTCCTGAGTATATCACTGTTATGTCTAAATTTTAGGAAAAGAGCTCAGGCAGAACAAAAAATTAAACTGTTTTTATATTGAGGGTAACGTTATTTATATATTTTTTGAATAAATGAAGGAAGGAAGGTATACTGACAGGAAGGAATGATAAAGGAAGAAGAAAGAGACGGAGGGAGGAAGGGAAAGAGTAAGCAAGGCAAGGATCAGAAGGTAAGGATCAGGGCCTGGATATAAAAAAGAATAGAGTCAGAAGGGAGTTTATATATGAGTAAGTGGCAAGACTATGAAACTGGCCTTGATGAAATAAAAGTAACAGCATTTAAATGTAAGAAATGATGAAGAACTTTCTTCCATAAAGGTGATGTTGAATTATAATATATCCAAGAAGAAATACTTTAGGGTAATAACTACATCCTAGGTGTTGCAGTGGAAGGTGGAGGTAAATGTAACTGAAGGGTTTTCTTCTTCTTTTTTTAATAATAAGAAATAACATAAAATCTTGGGCTAATATTTTAGTGGGTTATCAATTATGTTGAGAAGTTACCAAAAATGACTAAGAAACTAGGTAAATGAAAAAAGAGAGAGCCAAGTGTCAAAGTTATTGGTCCACTAAAGAAACTAAATGCCCGGAGTCAAGATGGCAGAGAAGTAGCAGGCTGAGAGGACATCAGGCAGCAGGAGATCAGCTAGATAGCCTATCAAACCATTCCGAACACCTACGAATCCAACAGGAGATTGAAGAGAAGAAGAGCAACAATTCTAGAAACAGAAAATCGACCACTTTCTAAAAGGTAGGACCAGCGGAGAAGTGAATCCAACACGATGGGAAGATAGACACCGGGTTGAGGGGCCGGCTCCCTGCAAGCGGCAGAACAACGGAGCACAAAATCAGAACTTTTAAAAGTCTGCCCCATGGAGGGACATCGCTCCAGAGGCTATACTGGCGTGAAGACCTTGCGGGGACAGCGTGGACTCAGGTCCCTCGGGGTCACAGAAGGATCGGGGGTGTCTGAGTGTCGCAGAGCTCACAGGTATTAGAGCGGGGAAGCCGGCTGTGGAGACAGAGCCGAGGAGTGAACTCTCAACTCGGGGTTACTTAGAGCTGTGGTCTGTGACACGGGCTGGTGCTGTGTGCATGTGTGGGTTCCCACAAGATCCGGGGAGACTCCGACCAGGGAGAACTCAGGGATCTGCAGGGTTCAGAGACTCCAGGTGGGACTCTGCCAGAGACAGATATACTTGGTTACAGGCTGGGTGACCTCAGAGCACAGCAAAAGCCAGTGAGACGGGACTGATTACCACGATTTTCTCCAAGCGCAGCTGGAGGCTGGAGAGATGGGAGTGATTGGGCGCTTTTCTCTGAAGGCGCATTGAAGACTGGGGCCCCACGCTCTCGGTTCCTCCGAGCCAGAGATTGGGAGGCCGCCATTTTCATTCCCATCCTCCGGAACTCTACGGAAAGTGTTCAGGGAACAAAAGCTCCCGAAAGTGAACCTGAGAGGATTACTTAGCCCGGCCCCTAGTAAGGGCAGTGCAATTCTGCCTGGGGCAGAGACATTTGAAAATCACTACAACAGGCCCCTCCCCCAGAAGATCAACAAGAAATCCAGCCAAGACCAAGTTCACTTAACAAGGAGAACAGCGGAATTCCAGAGGAGGAGAAAGCAAAGCATGGAATTCTTGGCTTTCTTCCCATGAATCTTTAGTCTTGAAGAGTTAATTTACTTCTTAAAATTTTTTTTCTCCTTTGCTAATTTTTTTTAACTTTTTCCCTTTCCTCTTTTAACGTTTTTTAACTAGTTTATCTTAATAACTTTCTTAAAAAAATCTTTTTTGAACCTTTATTATTATAGTCATATTTTATCCTTCACTGTATCTAACTTTATTCTTTGTATACACATAGGGTTTTTTTTT